>JAJEJO010053210.1:26416-92093 GCA_020662805.1 Glaucomys volans | reverse complement strand
GAACCAGGGATTGAACTCAGGGGCAGTTGGCCACTGAGCCACATCCCCAGCCCTATTTTGTATTTTATATAGAGACAGGGTCTCACTGAGTTGCTTAGCACCTTGCCCATGCTGAGGCTAGCTTTGAACCTTCAATCCTCCTGCCTCAGCCTCCCGAGCCCTGGGATTACAGGTGTGCGCCACCACACCTGGCTATGCCCCCATATTTACAGGACTTGTTTACTCTCTCTGATATGAACACTAACCATTTCTGGGCTGTGATCCACCTTTCACAATCATTCAGAATAGTGTCTGCAAATTGGTAAGTGTTCAATAAATGATTTCAAAGATAACTGGATAGATATAAGATGGTAGAAAGTCTAGTTATTCATTAGACAATGCAGGGTATTCGGGATCTTCTGCAAATAGAACCCACAGGTATTGTAGCTGAACACGACTGTTTTGTTTAGTTTTGTTTTTAATCTATGAAAATTTGAAAGTCCTAAAATTCATAAAAAGAGGATTCCTTGATGAAAATCATTTTCTTGAAAAGAAAAAAGAAAGAGAAATTTTTAAAAGTACTGGGTAAATCTTAAAATATTTGCAAGAACATGTGTTTAAAAACACAAAAATTCCGAATAAAGGATATATGGACAAAAGAGGTGAATAATTTTAGAGATGCTGAAGAATCAGATTAATATATGAGCATAACATAAAAATAAATACACAATAGCAGACTGGAAATATATTTGTGGTCACTAATAGAAATAATTGGCATTATTAAAAACTGAAACAAGCCGGGTGTTTGTTATGGTGCATACTTATAATCCCAGCACTTCCAGAAGCTGAAGCAGGAGGATCACTAGTTCAAAGCCAGCCTCAGCAACTTAGCAAGGCCCTAAGCAACTCAGTCAAACCTTGTCTCTAAGTAAAAAGCAAAAAAACAGGGCTGGGGATGTGTCTCAGTGGTTAAGTGCCCTTTGGTTCAATCCCTGTACCAAAAAAAAGAACAAATGAAAAAAAAAAAGGAAATGCTGTAAATGACAATATGAGAGAAAGCAGAATGCAGAAACAAAAGGAAAATAAAGCAAATAATTGCATAAAATAGATACACAAACAGAGAAAAGATATTTACAAAAATAAAAGTTATAATGGCTGATATTTCTATAGTGCTAGACAATAATTAGTTCCTTTAATTATTATTGATGTGTTAACTTTTGCAATAATTCTGAAGTTGGCATTATTACTATCCCCATTATCTGATGAGAATATTCAAGCACAGAGAGATGAGTGTTTGTTCAAGGAGGTAAATCTTGCATGGAAAATCATTGCATTTGTGTCACAGTATCCAAGATGGATCTGTTCCACTAGTTAGAATGCTCAGACATAATTTCCTTTTTGCCAATCCTATGACCATTTAAAAATATGTCTGCTTAAAAACATATTTTCCACATGGTCTTTATTTGTCTATTTCAACTGGCAAGTAGATGTAATAGCCACATATATCATCCTAGTATTATGCTCCTGCCTGAGTGTCCTTATATATAGTTTTTGTATTATGGTCTATGTTTTGGCCCATCCTTTTATATTTAACATTTCTAGAATCACATTGCTTCTAGTATTTCTGTTTTGCATAGTAAATACTTTAATTTTCTGATACAATATTTGCTCTCAGGGACATATTGATCCACTCCTGCCCTTTTGTTTTAAGATATATGCTCTTCTCTGGGGACTTTTTGGCAGATGAATTGAATAAAGGCAATTTCGACTGTAAGAATCACTAGTCTCTTGAAGAAGCTTTTTTTCCTGTTTTTCCTTAGAACTGAATTATTTAAAAACAAAGGGTTGTTCTCAAACAATAATGAACTTCTCACCCAGTAATAGAGAAATTACTTTAAAAAAGAGTGAATGGGGTATATTGTTTTGGTTTGCGGAATGTATCAGAAAGAGATCTGGAATTGTGTACAATGAATAAAAATTAAATAAATTAAAAAAATAATTGAGGTTAGCTATACTATAAGAAGAAAGAAATCTATTTCAATGCAATGAACGTGGCATCCTCTTTTTTGCTATTCCTTTTATTTAAGTAGACATATTCCCTCAGATGTGATCTTTCTGTCTTCTTATTCTGGAAAATTTGCTGCCAGAATGACATCTAGAAAATTATTCAAATGTGAAGCAGGATAATTTTTTTTTTTTTTTTTTTTGCACATGCATGTAGCTCTTACAGATTAAACTGTCCTTTTAGGCATTCATCCACTAATTGGAATGCTACTGGAATCCAGAGAGTTTTATTATTAAGTTTGAAGGGAAATCTTACTATTCTTGTTCAATAATTGATCATGAAAAGAACAGACAAAACTAAATAACTGATTCTCTATTTTGCAGACAATCTCTATGAATTGTAACATCTAATTGCCTTAAAAATAAAATAATTTATCTATTTATGCCAGTTTTTGAAATATAAAAAAGTGACTTTAAAGAATGTAACTCATTATTCTGTCTTTGCACCAATTTGATAATACCAATGTCAGAAAAGAAAATCCATTTTATCTAAGTTTTGAAATACAATTCCTTCTATCTAGGAACATTGGTGTTTACTTGAAGATTGTGAAAAGCTACCTGAATGATCAGAGGAATGGCTGCCTCCTGGAAACAGGAAAGAGTGAAGGAGAACCTGGTAGGTTGATACATGTTGCCTCCCTTACCTGATATGTCAATGACTTCCTGTTTTATTCATTCTTTTTCTGTATACTTCTTATTGAACATAAGCTTCCTGATGACGGGATATCTTTTGTTCTATTTTATCCCAAGTGCCTAGCATAGTTCAGTGTACTGGAGAGTGCTGAGTCCACAGTAGGTACTTATCAAACAGTTGCTGAACCAACGGATTTACTTCAGACTTCCAGGGACCTGGGCTTGGAAACGACCCTTCACCACTCACTAATTGCATGGCTTTGGGTGAATTCTTTGATCTTTCAGAGCCTTGTTAATTGAGGATGAAAATAGCTTCCACTCAGAGCAGTGTGGAAATGGAAGTGACAGGGTGTCAAGTGCCTAACTCCATCCCTGTCAGTCTGGGGGCTTGTTAGTTGTCGCTCAGACTTGGCACATGCTTATAACTGATTCTCCAAATGCATCACAGATGCAAAGAATAAGACAAAATGCACAGCTGATATCTTGGAAATGGGTCGCCATGTCACTTAAAGGCTATATCCTCTGGAGAAAATATACTCCCATTGGCTGGACTACATTTTGGGCTCACCTTAGTCAAGTGCTATTTCAATCACTCATTTTCATATACATATATGAAAGTTTTAATTTTCTGAGGAACTAAACCCTGACCCATGAAAGTTCTCTGCTCTCATTCAGAGAGAATTAAGCTAGTCACAATCAAATCTTCCCCCATCAATAACCAATTTAAACCATTATCCCAATTAAATATCATTCTGAAAGCAATCTTAATCAATGTAGACTTGATAGACTTCCTGAAGAATTGCCTAATTAAACTCTCTAAAGAATCAAATGATCCTGCCTCGTCAACCCAATGGAGACAGGAAATAGGGGAGAGGAATTTGTGGAAGTTAACCCTCTGAGAACACAAGAGGCAATGCGCGTGCGTGCTGACTCACGGACAGAGCAGAGAGGATACGCAAATGGAGTGTTTTGTTTACAATAACTCAATAATTGAGGTCATTTTAATGCCACGGTCAGTGTATTTAATTGACTGCTGCTACAACTCTTATGTCTAAATTTGACTTTTTATTTAATTTGACACATAATTGATTGTATTAGTTTATGAGGTACAATGTGATGTTTCAATACATGTTTTCATTGTGTAATGACCAGGTCACAGTGCTAGTATATCCTTCATCTCAAACATTCATGGTTTATTTGAGGTGAAATCAAAAATCTTCTAGCTATTTTGAAGTACACATTATTCACCCTACTGTGCAAGGAGAACACAATAAGCTGGATATAATTTTTATGACAAATAAAGAATTTATCACTTCTAACTATAACTTTCTACCTACCTCTTCCATCACCCCAACCCTCACCCTCCTCAGAGTCTGATAATCACCATTCTAATATCTACTTTTTCTAGTGTGATCAAGTTTTTTTGCTTGTTTGTTTGTTTTAGATTCCGCATATAAGTCAGATCATGTGCTATTTGTCTTTGTCTTGCTTACTTCAATTATAACATTAGGTCATCTATGTTCAGCCAGGTCAATGCAAGTGACAGGATCTCATCCTTTTTGTGATTGAAAAGTGCTCAGTTGTGTAAACATACCATACTTTCTTTCTCCATTCATCTGCTGATGGACACTTTGCATGCAGCATTTCTTTAGACTGACTCCCACATGAGAGCAGTAATTGCATGGTCCATATTGCTGAACTCCTCCCATTCCTGCTCTCTCTCTCTTTCTACTAAGGTCCTGATTTTCTATAAATCCAGAGTTTTGCTTGCTCTTGCATCCCTAGGGCTTTCATATACATACAGTCATGTCAGTTGTTCACAACACAAGGAAACCCTTTAAAGAGGTAGTATGTGAGGGCTGAAATCCAGGCCCGGATGCTTCCTGTTCATGCTGGTTTCTTATGGAGTACTATCCATTCAGAGTGAAATCCTATCTCAATTTACAATGAACATGTAATCTCATTCTATTTTTTTCTGTAGTAGTTTACCTGGAACTTCAAGGAAAAAAAATTATCATATACTAAGTGATTTTAAAACAAAAGAAAACTATTCTTTCAGCTGCTGGCCACTGTCCCCATTCCTTGGCCTGTGGCATTTTCCTCTGCACTTCATCTCCACATGGGCTTCTTCTCTGTGTGTCTGTGGCATCCTTTGTCTTTCTGGGAACATTTATGATGTCAAATAGAATCCTTCTGCATAATTGAAGGTAAACGACTTCGTCTCATGATCCTTAGCTTAATTATATCCATAATGACCTTCTTCCCAAATAGGCAACATTTACCAATTCCAGAAATTAAGTCTTGATAGATTTGGGTGGCCACATTCAGCCTGCCTACCTCTGCCTCAAACTGCCTCCAGATATTAGCCTGATCTTAGTGGTGGCATGATGGATGAGCAGTTTTTCAGACAGATATTAGGTTCCAGGCACATCTAGGTTTCACTGCCATTTAAGACAGGGAGTATGAATGTTAGGTGTACTGTCAAAATGGAGCAAAATGTATTTTCAATACATTTCAATAGGTTGTCCTACTGAATTTTAAAGATGATCTGAATAGTGCAGATGCTCCCAAATTTATCACTTCAGACTCCGTGTTGGGCTTGTCATACCACATGGGGAGGGACAATCCTTTGACTCATGACAAGTTGCTTGCACTTTCCTCTGATAAAAGATTCCTTGTTATCACCCTAATCTCATACTGCCTAGGTAACCTAGCTCAATTTCTGCCCTTCCTTAATCTTGCTTATCTTTGAGGACAGGATGCCTGGAGGCCACAAGATCCTCTTCAGGTGGGCTGGCTGAAACTGGCTGGATCTAAGATGGCTGGCAGAGTGACCATCATACAACCTCTGACTTCATTCCAATCCTGTCTGAAGCTGCATGCCACCCCCAGAACCATGACAGTTGCCAATTTCCCTGACAACAACTAGAAAGAACCATAAAAAGAACATAAAGAGGTCACACTCTAATTCCTAGGAAATCTCCAGCCTGGCAGAATAAGCATGAATTTCTTAGTCTGTCTTATCCCTTCACTTCTTTAGCACTATATTTATAATCTCCCAGCCCTGAGCAATTGAGAAACTCATCTGAAATCCACTTTCCCTTCTTATTTCAGCCAAAAATAAACCTTCCTTCACTGCTCAATCTGCACTCAGTTTTATTAGGTCCATAATTCCAAGTTGGGAAAAGTATCCAGGTTGGGGTCAAAAATTGGAAACTTTCTGTTTGCTGAAAAATAAGCTCACTTATCTGATTCTGGTAACATTTCACTGTTTACATACTGCATGGCCCTGATGAGTCATCTATGATCAAGAGTTTTTCAATTTCCTACTGATAGGAGGAACAGAAAACTTAACTCGGGGAAAGATATACCTGTCAGGGAGACAATTAGAACTAACAAAGCATCTTTTTATTATAAATTCCTAAACTTAGGGGAAAGAAGGTAGGAGAGGACTTTTAAGTGTGCAGGTTATCAATTGACAATTATTCTGCTGGGTAAATGAATGTAGCTTTGGTAGGAAAATTTGTAGAGTACTGAATTGAAGGAGAATATCAACTTCATTAAACCTTATTAAATGAATTTTTTTCTGATGTTAAAATTAGGTATTCTCATTGACTAGAATTTTGAAAAAACAACAAAAAAATGTAAAAAGGGAAAAAAAGCCCATTAAGATAGTCCCTGCAAGGTATTAACTACTGTCTGCCCCAAATCTCATTAACCTGATCCATGTTATTATCTCTTATCTGGATTATTATAAACATACACTAGCTGGGTGCCCAGCCTGTGACAAGTAAGATATTCACACAATTGAGAACATATTTTCCCCTATCATCTAGATATAAAGCCAAGTTCTTTAACAAATCCCTTCCTAAGCCAGAAGTTTTTCATCTTCCAACTTTTATCCTTCTCATCACCTTCACACACTTTGGCAGAAGCTGCAACACTTAATTTCTTGACAAAACAATGATGTCCCTCACAGTGTGACCTCTGAACCTCATTGTTTCTATTTCCTGAAGCACTTTGTCCACCTGCTACCCTCATCCCTTCCTTGTCCCCCGTACTTCTTACCTATCCTTTTGGCCACAACTGGCATATTGCCTTTTCCTGGAAACCTCCAGAGTCTGTGAGTGCATGTTATGTGTCCCTTCTCTGAGATTTTACACCATCCCACACTTATCCAGTCATTGACTTTGCACTGTATTGTATTTGATGCTCACCTAGGCATAGCACATTCCAACTAGTTACAGACCATCAAAGGAAAAGGATTGTTTCTCTCCTATGAGAGTATTGTCAATGCTAATTTTACTCAAAAGCATTGGACCAACTCAACAGATGTATATAAAAAATATATTGAATTTTAAGATTCCTCTAAAAGGCAATGACCCTGGATTCATTTTGCTTGAGTTCAAATGTCAACTTTTTCAGTCATTAACTTTTGACCAGAGGCAAACTACTTTATCTCTCTAAGCCACAAGTCTCTCATTACATAAAATGGCAATAAAAATAGTGTATGACTGTGTAAGTCAGCTTTTCACTGCTGTGACCAAATACCTAGTAAAAACAACCTGAAAGAGAAAATATCTATTATGGTTAATGAATTCAGAGGTTTCAATCCATGGCTAACTAGCTCCATTGTTTTGGGCCTGAAACAGGGCAGAAGATCATGGTGGCAGGGTGTGGAGAAGGAATCTACTTACCTCATGTTAGCAGAAACAGAGAGAGGGAGAAAGAAAAGGGCTAGGGACAAAAATATAATTCCCAAGAGCATGTCCCCAAAGACCTACTCCTTCCAACTAGGCTCCATCCACTATAGTTTCCACCACCTCCTAATAATCCATTCATGTATAAATCCATCAAAGGACTAATTCATTGATGAGGTCAGAGCCCTGGTGAACTAATCACTTCCTCCAAATGTCACCTCTGAACATCACTGCATTGGGGATCAAACATTTAACAGATGAGTCTTTGGGGGACCCTCTATACCAAAACCATATTGATGGCAGATGCAAACTAAGGTGGTCCTTAATATGTCATGTTTTTGTATGAATTCATTTTCTTGAGTGTAGGTAGAACCTGTGAATTACTTTTGATCCATAAAATATGGCAAATGGTGAGATGCCATTCCATTGATTATGCTATGTTATGTGGCAAAAGAGATAGAATGGCACTTCTATGACTACATTATATTAGTTTCTGTGTTAGTAGATTGCCTCAAGAAAGATTTCCTTGAAAACCTTAAGAATGCAATCAGATATGTTATAAATGGCAATAGAGAGGGACCTGTGTCAGGGAACTGTGGATGGCCCAGAGGAGCTTAAGATGGCTTTTGACTGACATTTGTAGAAGTCAGGGCCATGAGTCATAAAGCTATATAAAAGAAACTCTGCCCACAAATCTGAATCAGTCAGTTAAAGGGGAAGCAGAAATGTTAGTTGGACAGTCTCCACGCCATAATCATCATCATGACCACATTTGCTGAGGGGTTAATCTCCAGGCACCATCCTAATCTGACAAGACAGCTGAGTGAAGGGTTAGGGGAGGGAGAGAAAGAGGTGCAGTCTTGAGGAGAATTCCTTGAGAAAATGTTTTTATGCTCTCGTGATCTTTAATGATTGAGGTATACCCATATTATTGAGAAAAATCTGCTTTTCACAGAGCATATTGATCTAGATATTAATTACATCTAAAACATAACTTCACAACGTCTAGACTGATGTTTATCCAAAATCTGGGCACTGTAGCCAATCTAAGTTGACAGATAAAATTGACAATCACACTTCCTCTCAACTTGATATTGAATTCTTTTTGTCTCAGTTTCCTCATCTGTTATAAAGGGACTGATATTTGTTCCTACTATGTATAATTCTTGTGATAATGAAAGTGTTAATATTTACAAAATATATGGAAGAGTCCTAGCATAGAACACATGGTCCTTTAATAGTCACTTTTATTAATTCTCATGCTCTCTGGTCCTCCATCTTGAGAGGTATTTCCTGTTTCTTCTTCTTTCATAAATGAGATTATCAAGTCATTTCACTTCTGTGAGCCTCATTATCTTCAAAAAAATTCATATAGCAAAAGCCATATGAAGAATTGTGATGATTAGAAATTATCCATGTAAAAGACTATGTAGGCTGGGTGCAGTGGCTCACACCTGTAATCCCAGCAGCTGAGGGCTACAACAGGAGGATTGCAAGTTCAAAGTCAGTCTCAGCAAAAGTGAGGCACTAAGCAACTCAGTGAGACCCTCTCTCTAAATAAAATACAAAATAGGGCTGCGGATGTAGCTTACTGGTCAGTGTCCCTGAGTTAAATCCCTGGTATCCCTCCCCCCACCAAAAAAATAAAAGATTATATGGCACAGAGTAATCACTTTAAAACAAACACAAACAAACAAACAAAAAAATGACCTAGTTTTTGGCTGGCTTTTTAGCATGAGAATATGAGGGTTTTATTGTTTTTTTGTTTGTTTATTTGTTTGTTTTCATTTGTGGAGATCTATATCATCCCAGGAAGGAAGAAAGAGGAAATGCCTTTTGACAGGAAATATAAAATTTAGAGCCCAAGAGAATGATTCACTGGGAAACTGAGAGAAACAGAAGCAGTCATGAGAATAAGACAAAAGAAACAATATGAAAATTCCAGATCTTAATAATTTGTTCTTAAAAGGATGGTGGAATTTAGAGTGGATACTTTATCTTATCACCCATCCATCAACTAATGAACAGAAGAGAGGAGGAAGAGAGACCTGGGGCAGGCAGCAGAGTCACCCACACATATTGCATACCAGTCACCCCCACCTACTCTCTCTTGACCTTCAGAACACTCTGTTTTTGCTCCTGTTTCTGAGTCATCTTAATATTCATCCAAATCCCTCAACCAAATGTTCCAAAGAGCATTGTTCGGCTGGATCTCCATGTTTACAGATGTTAAAACCACCTGTAAAGACTTCAGTCATAATCAAATAAAAACCAGATCTTGACTTAGGACAATGAGATTTGGGATAGAGAGAATAAGAAAGAAGGTGTCATAGAGAGAAAGGGTGATAGTCTGGCAAATTGGATGACTTCTCTCCTTCCTCAGGCCTGTGTCCGCTTATGGCTCTGGCATGGCACCATTGGGGAGATTCATATCCTAAGACTCTTTTTTCAGACACCCTTGATGTCAATAGTTCACCATGGACTGCAAAGGAGTCAAGAAGCAGAGCCTTGTTTGTTGCAGCCTCCTTTTATTATTGTGAATTTCACATTTGTTATACTTGAAACTGATCTGTCACTGGGATTTATGCACAATAAATATTAAAGTTTGTTTTCTTTCTCCAACTCTAGCTTGTCTCAATCCTACAAAGCTTGTATAAAGCTAAAAGGAAACAAAATGAGCTTTTGATGAACTATGTCCATTCTTCTAAATGACTTAGTTTGTATTTCCACTTCTGAATTAGCAAACTAGATAAAATTGACCTCTACAAATCCATCATCTTTGAAATCCCACAATCCTTCTTCATTGTTCTGTGTAGTAGAGTGAAATGTGAAAATTCAGATTTTCTAGGACAGTCATTTAGCTTTGGAAGACAATATTTTTTTCTTTTTATTTAATTTTTTGATTCATTGAACACAAATGGAGTACAGCAATTGTTTTTCTGGTTGTACACAAAGTAGAGTCACCCCATCTGTGCATTCATACATGTACACAGGGCACTGATGTCTGTCACACATACTGTTATTATTCTTACCCCCCAACCTCAACCCCACTTCTCCCTTCCCTCTATGCTCTCTATCTTTTCTCCATTCTTGCCATCATTCCACCCCACATTATGCATCATCATTCACTTATCAGAGAGACCATTCGGCCTTTGGATTTTGGGGATTGGCTAATCTCACTTAGCATAACAGTCTCCAACATTATCCACTTACCTGCGAATGCCATAATTTTATTCTTCCGTATGGCTGAGTAATATTCCATTATGTATACATACCACAGTTTCTTTATCCATTCATCTATTGAAGGACATCTAGGTTGGTTCCACAGTCTAGCTATTGTGAATTGAGCAGCTATGAACATTGATGTGGCTGCATCACTGTAGCAATCTGATTTTAAGTCCTTTGGGTATAGGCCAACGAGTGGGATAGCTGGGTCAAATGGTGGATCCATTCCAAGTTTTCTTAGGAATCTGCACACTGCTTTCCAGAGTGGCTGCACCAACTTGCACGCCCACCAGCAATGTATGAGTGTACCCTTTTCCCCACATCCTCGCCAACACCTGTTGTTGCCTGTATTCTTAATAAAAGACATTCTAATTGAGGTAAGTTGAAATCTTAAGGTGGTTTTGATTTGCATTTCTCTTATAATGAGGGATGTTGAACATTTTTCCATAAATCTGTTGATTGCTTGTAGATCTTCCTCTGTAAAGTGTTTGTTCATTTCCTTGGCCCATTTATTTGGAAGACAACATTATTCTCAAGAGCAGAGCTTCATGACTTCTCAATAGTTAATAAAAATACTTCTGAAAAAGGTGAAATAAAGATATTAAACTCTGAAGTATTTTAAATATATGTGCATATGGACAAAGTGTTTTCCTATGTAAGGATCCGTAACTTTCATTATAACTTCCAGGAGTAGATACCTCACAAAAATTAAGTCACTGCTTTTAAATTTGAAGTTCAACTTCAACCTCAAAGGAAAGTACAGATTCTAAGCATAAGAAGAAAATCAATTCTTGAAATACCTAGAAGTACTCTTACATGGTACAGTCATAAAATTAAAGAATGCATTGTGTCTTTTTGTTACATATAAAAGCTTTCAAGTGAACTGCAGGCTGTTTAAATCCCTAATCAAAATATTATAATGTTGGCTATAAAATGTAGCATGTGCAAAGAGTTTATCTTTGATATTGCACATATATGTTTCTTTATTATATGGAATTAATTTTTTTATATTCTTGGGGGCTTCCTTATAATCTGGATACTCATTTCATCTAAGGTATTCTAAAAAGATAGAGAAAATGGGTGCCTATGATACTATATCATGGGTGGTAATTTCCTCTCTACTTTTCCTTTCTCTATGCTTTCCCTACCTGTAAGACACAGGCAGGTCCAAGGTAAAAGCGAGTAACTAAGTAGCTGACTTTCTATTCTAAAGCAATACACAACGTGAGATTAGTGTCATCCTTTGACAATGCTGTTTGTCTCATATTTCTTGCCAATTAATTATCAGTAAGTCAAAAATGAAATGTGGGCATAACATGCCTTTTACATGACACACGATGGTATTAAGATTTGTGTGGGTATGTACATATGTGCACACAAACATCTATTTCTAGTTTAAGAGTTGTCAATATACAAGGGCAAATCTCACCCTATTTTTCTGTACAGTTCAGAGGAGCTTAGCAACTTAAACGCATAAGCATATGTTGCACGTGACATAATTTTCCCATATACACATATGAATATACCACATTGAATCTCGACAACCACAAGACTGGAATCCTAATTAGAGTAAGATAAACTTCATGTTTATATAAATGTGTCAAAACAGACTCTACTCTCATGTATAATTAAAAAGAACAAATTAAAAAAATTTAAAAAACATTGAGTTGCATAATTCTTATAGATTAGTGAGGTTTATCTATCACATTTTAATATTATAGGTTGTTGCAACACATCTAAAAGAATATATGATACATTAAATTGAGAAATCGATTCTAAGAGCTCAGTACATAATAATAGCAATTTTTAAAAACACAATTGATTCCTTACCTTGTATTGGGTACCATAAGAAGTAGGTTGGAGTTATTTTGACTTTGTGAATGAAGAAGCTTCAACTAAGAGAGATGAAAGACTGAAAGTGACCTCAGATTCTGAAGGGTTTGGGATTCAGGAATCTGCAACTCCAAAATCTGTTTCTAACATTTGGCTAATGCTTTCTCCTTAGAAATTTAACAGCTCTGTCTTGAGAGGTGAAGAAGGTGTGTTGGGGAGTGGACGTGTTATAGTAAGAGCACAAAAGAGAACATCTGGAAGCTCCATGAATATTAGCTAATATTAAATCATTATTCATTCTGAAGGTCCTCTAGAACATCATTACAGACAGGATGTGATCTCCTGCATTCCAATCCCAAAGGTCTGGTCATTGTGTTGTTTTTGACAAGACAATATGGTACTTCCTCCTATGTTTTTTAAAACTCTTTTTGTAGTTATTCATTTTCTTCAAATAAATGAATATATTCATTCTACACAATATGGCTGCAGAACTTTAAATATTTTTTCACTGTGAATTTACATGTCAAATTTGAGATGCTTTAATTGTTAATTTATCTCAAAACACCTACTTAATTATCAAAACATTTTAATTCATCATGAAAGCTGCTTCCTCAAGTTTATACCTTTTAATAACTGCTTTTGCTTCTAAATTAGAATTGTGGCTATTGGTTATCCAAATACTACTAGGGGCTTCTGAACTGCTGTTTGGAAGCATAAAGGATTTTATACTCCATGCTCAAGCCCACACTGTTCTCCAAAGTTTTCTCTGACTTCCAAAATCTTTGGTTATCCAGTACAACTGGATCTCTGCATTTGTGCTCTCAGTAGGAATTTATTTTTCCATAAGATTATTCATGTACTAAGCAGTTGAAAATCAAACCTAAAATCTAGTTCAAAACAACTGTAAATAACTTGTGGATTAAAGATAAATAAAACTGCCATTACAATGAATTTCTATATATCCAAGTAGCTCCCTGCATTTTCCACCTTTATAGCACTGGACATGGAGAATTCCAACTGCCTGATAACATGTTTGTCTCCCTTACTAGATGTTAAGCACTTTGGAGGTCAGGGTCTGTGTCTGTCCATTATGTATTCAAATTCCTGAGAATGAAGGAGGTACTCACTAAGCAATCAAAAGACTGAATGCATCCATGGCAACAGAAGCTTCAGGGCACATATTATTCTGTTTATGCAATATGCAAAATATTCTGCTCGTAATCATATAGACATTCTCCACAAAGCTGTATTAACTCCAACCATCTGGTCTGGGCCATTGTGACAGGTTTCTAATTGCACTTTTATCTCTATTGTTTCCCTTTCAATTTCCCCACACCTCACCATTAGATGAATAATCCTAGCTCACTGCCTGCACACATCCACTTTCTGCACAAAATCTTACCTTCCCTATGTCTTCAGAATCCTCATAACCTGATTCACCAGAATCCTCCACCTTCTAACCTCAAATCTGTCCCATGATAAGATAGATTTCCACAAAGTGACAGTTCTAAGTAATCTAGGCCTGGTCTACTCAACCATGCACTCTCTTTCTCGTGTTTATTTCCCTGATCATTTCTTCCTTTATTATCTTTATGTTTGTTTTAAGATTACCTTTCTCTTAAAATGCATTTCAAATTTTACTTCTTCTACCAAGATTTCTGATGGTGCTCTCTAAATTTCATATTCTAAGGAACAAAAGACTCAGACATACTACAATTAGTGGTATTTCAACACAGAACCCCCACAAATCTTGCCATTTATACATAGATCAGGGATCAGAACCATGTAGAAGCAGTAACTCTCTTACATGTCAGAGGGAACCACTAAAAAATCAGTACACTTGTCCAAACTTTCATCTCCTTATCTACAAACTGAGCATAGAGATATTGTAAGAAATGAGAAAAACATCTTCTATGTGTGTGTAAATCTTAAGTACTCCAAGGTCTGAGAGGCCCTAGTCTTGGAGACAAAAAGAAGGTGTTAACATTCTATTAAGAAGGGTGGATGTTTTCTCAGTATTTTAAAAATAATACTGAATCTGTCTCTGGAATAACTATAAATTCAATAATTTGAAAATATTTTTCAGTCAAATACTCAAATTATAACTTTTGGCTTTATGAGGTCAAATATTCATAATATAAAATGTGTCCAGAAGTTTACTCTGAAGAGATTAGAACACTGGAATGGTAACTCAATATGTTTGGCCCATTTCCAAAATTTTTGCTTTAATCCATGGATCTCCTAATGGTACAGCCCCACATGAGAAGTAAAAAATAATAAAAAAAATCAATTGCAGAAAGAGAAACAGGATTGAATGTGATCTTGTCTTGGGTTATTTATGTAACCTTTTACGAATTAGATGTGTTTGAGAAAACCACCATCCCTTGCTTTCTTAAGATGATGGTTTCATTAAAAAGCCTTTCTGCTGAAACCTGGAATGCATTGTCTGCATAAGTAGGTCAGAGTTCACAGTGGATACTGCTCATGCAAACCATGTCCCAAGCTACCAGAAAGAAATGGTGAGAGAATCTGTGTGTCTGTCAACGTGTGTGCACACACGTGTATTCACACTTTACATCAGAAGAAAAGTGAGCAGGAGAAGAGAGAGCCAGAGGAAGACGAGGAAGGATGCTAGAATGAGACTCAAGTGTTTCAGAGTTCACACCACTCTTGCAGTGATAAGGTGGTAGAACCTCCAGAAGTTTATGGCACTCTGAAGGCACATAATCTTTGGAAAGAGAGTGAAAAACAAACAATGTTTATCTTTGGTGATTTATCAGATTCATAATCATAAATCTTAAACCAGAAGACTCAGGGCATCCCTTTATCTTTTGAAGTAGCAAAACAGACCTTCTCTACCTGCTCTATATCTCCCAACTGAGATTGGAGGTCTGTCATTATGGGCAGGGATTCTCCTGGGAGATATGAGGCATCACAGTGGGCCAGTGTGGGGGGTTGTATGTGTGCTAGAACAGCTGGCTTCCTCCTCTTTCAGTGTGTGGAATGCTGACCATGATGAATGGCACCCAGAAATTGCAGTGTTAGCACTGGGCATCTGAGAAAGGATTGTCAGAATGTCTTTCATAAAGAATTCCAACAGATTCTTCATTAATTTCCTTCTTTTCCTCTCCTAACTTTTGCTACAGTAAATCAACCTATGCAAAAAGTTGAAGCAGAGTTTCCTAATATTCATTCCTTAAGTAATTTGCTTATTTAGCTCATTTTTATTGACTGCCCATGATCTCAGTAAATAAACATGCAAAGTAGCTGCTCTCATAGAACTTACATTTTATATGGAAAATAATTTGGTAAATTAAAATAGGTTAATTTCCATGACAAACTATTGTGAAAAAATAAACTAAATAAGGAGATAGAGAAAATGGAAGATGAGAATGATGATTAATTATTGACAAACGTAGTCAAGATAAGGCTATATGGTATAGGGATTTTTGCTGCAATGTCTGAACAGAATAAAGAAAGAAGTGAGTCAAGACTCATGGGGGATAAGAGTGTTTCACACAGAGGAAATGACAAGTGCAAAGTCCGTGGGTCAAAAGAACACCTTGATGAAGTAGAAGTAATAGCAGACCAGGTCTACAAAAGTGTGCCTATCCCAGTATGAATGAAATGGAAAGGCATGGGTGGAGGTGGTTTGAGCAGAGTCATGAATTGACTCCTGCCTACATGGAGAAAGCAGATGGCAGCCTAGGATCAGAACAGGGTTTGGGGAAAAGTGACCATTGAAATTCTTTAGAGAAGAGCTCTCAAGGTTTGGAACAGGGTGCCAGTGGAGAAGTAGAAAGAGTCTGCATGTATTTTGACAGGAAAAAAATAGCAGCCAATGGATTGTATGTGCACCAGGACTTAAATAGAGGAATTAAGTTTCCCTTCCAGGTTCTGGTGTGATCAACTGGAGGTATGAATGTGACCTTGTTGAATGACTGAATGTGTTTTAATTTTCTAAATTTAATCTTTACTAATATTAAAACTTAGGTGAAGAAATGAATTATGTGATTAAAATTATTTTTCTTAGGGACATACCTGTTTGGTAGAATAAAGCTGTTCAGCTCAGAAGAATGAAAGTCTTAGAAATTTCATTCAGTTTGTGAGACACACAGGATATTCAGCCTCAGTTTTTCTTTCTAAATTATTAACCAAAGAGTATAGTATATTTGCGTTGTTTGGGGCTCTATTTTAAACATAACTTCCTATTTTTTAGATATGAATTAGAGTTGGCATTTGAAGACCATGAATATAAAAGAGACAAAAAGACAATTTGAAAACTTCATTGTAATGTGACCTGTGTAAGTAGTGGTTCTCAGCAAGGGACTTCCCTGACCAAATATGAGACTGTACTAATTGGTTTCTTTAGTCCCATCTACAAACATTGTAACTCTATTCATTTTGACCACGATAGTGTTGTGGCTTTATTCAAATAAATGTGATCCAGTGTGAACACTGAAATGTTCCAGAAAAGACTGAAAATTTAGGATTCAATTTGGCTTAATATAAGAAAGATGCAGGAAAGAAGGAAGTAAAGAAGAAAGGGAAGAAGGAGGCCTCAAGGAAGACTTTTCTGTCAAAAATATTTAAAAATACGCTTTTTGCAAATGAGAATAATTCTGGAGATCACATTCCAGGAAAGATGTCCTCACTAAAGAGACTCAAGGTCTAGGCTCCTTTCATCTTCCTGAATTATTTTGGTAGCATATGACTTCCATTCTTATGGTTGCAAAGTCTATGATCTATCTATGAATTTGTAGGTATTATGGTTTAGATATGAGGTGTCCTCCAAAAACTCATGTGTGACACAATGCAAGAAATTTAGAGGTGAACTGGATTAAGATTTTGAGCTAATTTGCATTAATCCCCTGAGAGCAGTTAAATGTGTAATAACTGTAGGCAGGTAGAGCGTGGCTGAAGGAAGACAATCATTGGGGATTGCCTTTGGTTATACATTTTGTCCATCATGAGAGGAGCACACACCCACTTCCTGGTGCCATGTTCTGAGCTACTTTCCTTTGCCACACTCTTCTGCCATGATGTTCTGCCTCATCTCGGGCCCAGAGCAATGAAACCAGCTGTCTACAGACTGAGACCTCTGAAACTGTGAGCACCAAATAAAATTTTCATCCTTTAAAATTATTCTTGCCAGGTCTTTTGATCTCAACAGTGAAAAAGCTAACTAAAACAGTGAATCTCAAGAACAAAGACAGGGGAATGGTAAAGGATTAAAAGATGAGCAATATCTGTCCAGTTTTCTCTCAGAAAAACAAGATTCTTATGCCAAGGCTCCATCCTGTACAATTGTTTATATGTTAATATACAAAATTTGATCTCATTAATATCTTTAGAAACAGTAAATTTGTTTTTCTTGTTGTTGTTTCTGTTGTTGTAACTGTTTTCTTCCTTTTTTTGTTTCCCTTTGCATTGAAGACTAATTCATATACCAAAAATGTATGCATAAAAAACACTGTTTACAAAAGAACGTACAAATGCAATCTGTTCCCAGATCCAGACCCAGAACATTGACTCACCAAATACCTTTGCTTGACCTTCCTCTGAACACTGTATCCTTTAAGTGAAAACAAGATTTTTAAGTGGACACATTACTGGTCTGGGTATCTTTAGAAATAGAGACTGTATATCATATTTGAAGCAAACAGCATTTGCCACAGAAGCGTAAGGGCTGAGTTATTGCTAGGGAAGGAAGACATAGGAATAATATGATGACCAGATACAATGAATGAACTAAGGAAATGTACCATGGCTCAAACTTATGAAAACAGACAAAGAAGCAGGGGAAGAATGAATAAGTGGGACCTTAGTGGAGAAATGAGGTTGCTTCCATTCACATCTGCATCATAAAAGTGTGTCTTTAAGGGGGATCAGGTTTATCTCCAAAGACTTTTTGCATGTGTGTTTTTTTATTTCAAAATATGTACCTGGCATAGAGTAATAATCAAAATGTGAAATAATCCAATAAGAAAAACATCAATTTTGAAAATTATACAGACTGAGACTTGAAATCCAGCTCCATAACTTATTAGGTGAAGGTTTTGTAGAATTTCAAATTCCTTATCAATAAAGTAGTGGCAATAGTGCCGACTTCATAGATGGGTATTGACGTTGAACAGGGTAAAATTGATGTGACTGGAGAAGAAATTGTTAATCTGGACATGTTTCCTCCAGTTGCCAAAAAGAATTGAATAATTTCCACATCAATTCTCGCTCCCTTCCTTTCCTGTCACTGCGTCTCCTCAAGAAATGGCATTCTTTCGTGCTGTTGAAAGGCAAAGATCTGCATTTAGAAATGGAATAAGGGGAATATTTAGAAGGGAAATAAGTATTAGGAGACAAAATAATGTGGAACTTTGAGGAGGAATTTGAGGCTCCTGGAAAGAAAGATAGTCCAGAATCATGGTGATTTATGATGAAAGTGTATTTTCAAAAGGAAGGAAGAAATTGTTGTCTTTTTAAAAAAAAACATATTTAGTTGCCTCACATAATTCTAAATGAAAGTAAATGATAATGTGTGTGTGTATATACACACACACACACACACACACACACACATACACACACACACATATTTTTTAAAATCTGGATTATTTCTTGAATGTCCATGGTCCTTTCAGACTGATTCTTGCAGATCCCTATTTTTAATGTTTAAAGAGATAAGAAGTAACAATCTCAGCACAGGGACAGGCTCACAGTTGATGTTCAAAAATTAGTTTATTTCACAAATGACTAACTCAGTTCTCCATGACTTATATTCTATAAGAGTGATCGTCAAGTAGCAATAATATCAATGATAGTAATAGTAAGCACATGTTGGGAGCTTTCCAAAAGCCAGGCACTCTTCACTTTCCCTCACAGCAAGATAATAATTATCCATGTTCTGTTCATGAGGAGACAGAGGTTCGGAAAAGGTCCAGTAAGCCAATAGATGTCACACATCTAGCAAGTAATACCACTGGGACTTGAACCTTGTTACCTTTTCTCTCAATCCTGGACTTTTAACTGCTGTGCCATGGTTGGAGAAATAACTAGATATCACAAAGCAGTTCTAATCTCCTGAGGTAACTGCAGGTAGGGGAGCAGGGATCTAGATGTGTATATACAAGTGAATTTATAAAAAATCACATTTTATAGCCTTGAAACACTTGCTAATTATAAAATTCATTCACCAAGAATCAGTCTAAATTATTAATAGAAGACAAATATTTGCAGCCCAAATCCTTTTTCTAACATAGGGTGATAAACTATCTGGAGCATATGATTTGGCAATTAAATTTGATTTCCTTAGGATAAAGATATTTTCACTTACTGTAATGAAGAGACAAAACCATAAACAATACAAAAATTTACAACCATGCTGGACTTAAAAGCTGACTCTCTGTGCAGCTCTGGAAGATATAACAGAGGGCAGTGGTCATATTGGACTAAGAGACAGAAAGTCAACCACCTGTATGATCAAAGGGTCTTTGGCATTGTCCTGAGCACCTTAGTTCATGGCCAGTTGTCTTTGGCTACCCATTGCTTTGTGAATTAAATTATTTCTCAAGACTTTTCTCAGTCTTCTTATCTCAAATTGGAAGTGATCTTTAGTACTGAAAAACATATTTTAGAAATACATGGAAATTTAAAAAGTCTTTATATGAATGTGGGGTTTTTTGTCTTTTTAAAATTATTTTCATTCACCTAATACTTATTTATAACTATTCATTCCAAAACCTGAGCATTCAGAGACATAATGGTATTGTTTTAATTTTTTAACTGAGAGTTCTCAAGAAAAACAAAGATTTTCAAGTATAAAAATTAAAATGGAAAGTTTAAGGGAAACAAAAACAATTTGTTCATAGTCATCATTTATTGAGTAATTTGAAGGTGCCTGCAAGGGTCCATATTTACACAGGTCCCTTTCCTAATGTTACAACTGAATCCACAGACTGGATGGTTTATAAAGAACAGAGGTCTATTTAGTTCACCATTCTGGAGTTGAGAAGTTCAAGAACATGGTCCCAGTATCTGCACATCTGCTGAGGGTCTTCCTGCAGGGTCATGACATGATGGAGGACATCAAGAGAGAGAGGGCATGCTTTTTTTCTAGAGTCTCTTTCCTTCCCTTATATAGCCACTAACACAATCACGGGAGCACCGCACTCATGACCTCACATAATCCTCATTACTTCCTACAGCCTCCACCTTCACACATTAAAGTGTAACATGGGGATTACATTTCATACACATGTCATTTTGAGGACATATTCAAACCATAGCAATATTCATCTCCCTATTTTAAGGGTCTCAGTGAATTCAAAACTATTTCCATACAAATAAAAACTTATTCACTTATTCTCATGCAAGTATCCAGTATAGATTTCCAGAGGCAATAGGACATGTGATATTGTAACAGACTAGAGGCAGAAGCAGATGTGAATCCTGCAACTTTCTATTTAGAAAGATACTAAGGACTTTCCCAAACACTGCAAGATGTTGCTGTTCTATTTTTTGTTCCTTTCGGAGAATAAAGTTTTTTTAATAAATATCTCTTACTTATATCTACTTGTAATGAGTTTATAATAACTTAAGCAAAATAGTAATGCTTTAAATTTATTAATTTTAATATTTATCATAATATATTTCAATAGCCATGACCTACGTATGCAAATATTTTGGAGGGTGCAATAGATCTTAATAGAAATAATAGAAAAAATAGATTTTAATAGAAAGAGTCTTTAGTCCCCCAAATCAGAGCTACTGCTCTTGCTAACTTTGGTAAACATTTATTGGGGCCTGGGATGCCCAAAAAGGCATAAAAACTGTCCAAAAAATAACCTTAAGGAGATTAAGAGAGGTTTTTAGAACTTAAAAATATACTGTGGCTCAATAAAATAATCAAGTGATTTGAAATTTTCAAAACCTAGATTTGCTTTCCAGTTCTATTATTTTATTTCCTTGTTTTATTTTACTTAAGTCGTCCTGTGTCTTAGTTTTATCATTTTAGAAAAAAGGACATTAAACTATGACTAATTTTTTAAGTTAATACCAAAAATAATTGTTTTGAAGAATAATAGAAGCAAATGTGAAACGACTCTGTACACATAATAATTTGAGTACATAATCCAATTGTGCTACATCTTAACTGCCTGAATCCAGGAAACAACTCTCATCTCTCAACACTTCAGTTTCCACATCTCCAAGAATGTTGATAATAATAAGTAGTGTTTCTATCTCAGAATTTATGGATGAGATAAATTTACTTGACACATCACAATTATCAGTTGATTTTTCTTATTCAGTACATTATTAACAATGACAATCATATATACTGTTTTAATTAGCTATTGTTTTTTATATAACCACCTCAAAACATGGAGGTTGAAAAACAATAACATTTTGTTATAGTTCACAATTCCAAGTGTTATCCAGGGCTCAGTTGGGTAATTTCTCCACTGACCTGTCTTGACCTGTCTCATGTGTTTCAATTAGATGGTGGTTATGGCAGGGACTACTTTCCTTCCTCTAGTTGGTCTCTGTCTTCACATGGCAGATTATCCTCCAAGGTCTTATCATGTGGCCATCTAGACCAGGAAGCCCTAGTCTGGGCTTCCTCTATGGGAAAGTCTATGGATTTGACTTTTTGCAACTCCCTATTATGGTTTTGATATTAGGTATCCTACAAAAGCTCATGTGTGAGACAGGGAAAGAAAAGTCAGAGGTGAAAAGATTGGATTTTGGGAGCTTTGACCTAATTAGTGCATTAATCTCCTGATAGGTATTAACTGGATGATAACTATAGGCAGGTAGAAGATGGTGGAGGATGTGGGTCATTGGTGCATGCTTTGGGAGGATATATTTGTCCTTGGTGAGAGGAAAAAGCTTTCTCTCTACTTTTTGATGGCCATGTCCTGAGCTGCTTCCCTCTTCTACCATAATATTCTGCCTCACCGTGGGCCCTGAGAAATGGAGCCAGATGTCTATGAACTGAGATCTCTGAAACGATGAGTCCCAAATAAACTTTTCCTCCTCTAAAATTGTTCTTGTCAGATCTTTTTGTTTCAGCAATTGAAAAACTGACTAAAAGCTCATTATTCATATTTTAAAGATTAAATCCCCATGTAATGGTATTAGAAAATGAGGCCAGTGGAAGGTATTTGAGTCATAAGAGTTATTCCTTCTGAATGAGATTAGTGTCTTTTAAGGGAATGAAAGCTGACACTCTCTCCTCTCTCTCTCTCTCTCTCTCTCTCTCACACACACACACACACACACACACACACCTCCTTGTGAGAATAAAGTAAAAAGAGACAGCATCAGAAGTCAAGGAGAGGATCGTCACCACACATGATAGGTTGATGTCTTGATCTTGGAAATCCCAGCTTCTTGAATGGTGAGAAATAAAGTTCCATTTCTTTAAGCCACCTATTTTATAGAATTTTAATTATAGTGGCCTGAACTAAAACTATGGCTCAGAGTTTCAAGAAGAAAGAAGTAAAGGTCAGAGAGCAGAAATTTCAGAATATAACTTTCTCTCCATTCTATTGGTCAAAACAGTCCCAAGCTCAACAGGAGAGGATATGAGTCTTTCCCTTAAGGAGTGCAGAAACATGCATGCATAAGGGTTGTCTGGAGACCGGCTAACGCAAGTCTAATTTATTTAAACAAACGTGTGCAAATTATGTACAGCTGAGGGTCAAAATTGTTAGCAACTATTAAATCAGTGTTCAAGGTTCTCTGCAAAGATTTACCATCCTGATACCTGCTTTGTGAATGTTAGTAGTTATACATTCAGAATATAGTACAGTAGGCCCTGTCTTAGGGGAGTGGGAGCTCATGAGTCTACTGATAAAATGAAACATGATGTTCCACGCAGTATGGTGAAAGGCTTGGGTGGAAGGAAACCCAGGATTCAGCTCCTGGCTCTGTACTGTCTAACTCTGTTGCACCAAAGGTGGGCATTTTCTAAGACCCAGTTGAGTCACCTGTGCTCGTGTTCCAGGTGCTACAGCTCTGAAACACACTCCTAGAGTCTGAAGTGACTTACACAAACATAATTTGCTCAGCAATCTGCAGCCTGGACAGGACCCAGTGAGAAAAATTTTTGTGCTTTTTCTACTGTCAGCTGGGATGGCTCAAAAGCCAGAGGCTGGAATGTCTAAAGCCTTGTTCTCTTTGGACTTGAACAGCTGTGAGATGGAACAGCTGGAGCTTCCTGACCTAGTTTCTCTATCTCCATAGATTTAGGTTCAGGTGGCTGAACTTACTACACAGAGGTGCAGGATTCTAAGGGTGGAAGAGAGAAAGAGAGAGAGTCGGAAAATATAGAATGTATAGTGTTCTATTCGTGACAAGTGAGTCATTTATTGCTGGTGTGAATTTGAGCAGTGGAGAATTATATCACACTTTTTGTGAGAGGAATGTCAAAGAATTTGAAGACATGTCTTCAAACGTCACAGCTCAGATAGGATGACATCTACCTGAATTAGTTTCCAACTCAATGTTACTAATAAATACTCACTATACATTCATATCCTTCTTCTTCTTACCTGGTCCACATTTTCCCACTGAACCTGCATTTCGATTCCCCCCATCACTGAAAAGATTCAAATGGTGTCATTTCAAGATCTTTTAGATATTCGTGGAATCTTCTGATGATCTGCAAGCAGATTCTTCAGTGCTTGTTTAGGGATCTGCCTAACATCAACCTTCTCAGGCATTTCACATAATCCTTCAGAAGACAGCACTTGAGGCCAATGAACCAAGCCCTTGCAGAGAAATCAGCCTCTCCTTGCTGCCTGGCAGGACCCCAGTTGGTGGCAGAAAGTGTATTGTTGGCTCCAGGACACTTCAGTATTGAAATAAAACCAAACAGGTATAAAAATTGCTGGTTCAGAACTGAACTAAGAGTAAAATGAGCTCAGAAACAATCATTGAGCGCTAGAGAATGGTAAGGGTCCATAGTGGAGGCAGATTATAAGTTAACTGCTAGTTGAATGAATAGAGCCCTGCATAACTATGCAAATTAGGGGAATAGCTCTTCCTTCAGCAGTTTTCTTCCTCTAACTCGCCACTGCCTTGACTTCCTGGTCAGCAAAGACTCTTTCAAGATTCAGTTAAAATACCATACCTTCAATTTAATTGACTACCTCAGGTATATACACTGTCTATATATGACTTCTACTACCAAATCTATACTACTTTATTTTCTTGTCAATTTTCTTCTACCAGGTTATAAGCCTCCTATAGCAAAAGCATTCTACCTTCAGTATTTCATTCACTATCCCTCTGTGGTACACGTTGCATAAATACTTAGTGGATAAATGGAGAAAATGGCAATACCAACACCCTATGTCCCTTCTATTTTTTTATTGTCTTGCAATTACAGCAAACAGGAAAGGAAGGACCTAAATGCTCTTAAAGCATTATTTTATCTTTCAATGCAATGCTGGTTTACTTTAATTAACTTTATCAATGAATGTTCAAAACAGAAAAATGAAATCATCAGGTGAAAATATAGAACACTAGACATTTCTGCTCATCGCTAGAAAAAAATTAGAGTCGAATAGATGACTTCATGAATTCCCTACTTTCAGTTCAGCATATATAAAATATTTATAACTCTTCAGGGAAGAAATAACCAGTATGGTGACAAGATTTGAAATTATATCCTATGTAACTATTGAAGGGCCTATTAGGTTTTAATTCTGTTTTTTTAAGACTAAAAACAGCAAGATGTTAATGTCCACTGATAATTGATTTGATTGTGTAAAGGGCTGTCAAAGTGGAAGAGGGTCCTAGTTTTTGGTTAGACTCAGAGGAAGAATACTGAGAGGATTTAAATAGCTAGAACTTAAAGAACTCATAGAGAAATTATTAGAAATTTGAGTTTTGGCACTGAACAGAAGAGTTTAAACTCTCAGTTCTGCTTTTCACTGGCTATTTTGTTTGGACACTGACTTTAACATTTTTGAACCTCATGTTCCTAATTTCCAAAATGATGACTATTATAAAAACCTCCCTCATGGGGATATTTTGAAGGTTGGAATTAAGAAATGTACAGTGTTCAACCAAATGCCTGGGCCATAGTAAAAGCTCAATTGATGTAGATTGGATATTCTAGACTTTTAGTTGATTTCTTTTTTCTTTCCTTTTTTTTTTGAGTTTGAGAATTCAAACTGAAAAGGCAAGACCATACACTTCTCAGATTCATCGGGCAACACATGTAAGAGACCAGAGTTTGGAATGAATGGTGACTGAAGTGCCATTGTCAGAATAACGGAGTAGGACCAGGAAATGCAGGAAATCGGGAAACATGTATGACACAGATATGGAACTGATTTAAAAGGAGAAGAAAACTTTTTTTAAGGATTATACACTACCATGTACCAGAATTTTTACTCATAATTTGCTCATCATTTATTGTTGCAGGAAACTTTCAAGTGCCAACAATGACTCTTTTCATTTAAAAAAATAAAAAAAAACTGAGAAAATGTGTTTGGGACAAATGATAAGAGGACAAGTAAGACTCATCAACTGAACTGAAAGAACTCACACTATAATTGAGAAGATTAAAAAATAATAGAACTTGTATGATTAAATTCTAAAACTTTACAATACACAGAACTTTAAAAAAAAAAAAAAGACTAATCTGACAGTATAGTAACTTTCCATAAAGGCATGGGGATATCCCTTGTCTGTTTCCAGACACATAATCTCCATTAATGTGTGCATCACACATTATCTTTGTTTGATAATTAGTCCACATTAGCAAAACATGCTGAGTTTATTTACAATCAGAAGGAAAATAGCATTTATCAAGCCCTTCTATAAGTTCCATCTGGGCATAATGATTTTGAGAGCTTGCTGAATTTCCTTTCCAGATATGTGGATATTCATTGCCAACAAAGGTACTTAATGTTCTCTAAGCTGCATGACTCCATTTTGGGACAATTGGATTGCCTGGCTTGGTTAGGATCAAACACTAAAATCTAGAAAGCCTAACATCCATGTTTTTCTCCTATGCAAGGGGGCAAGCTCCCAGAGTCAGGTCCACATAATATTCTCAATAGTGGGGAAGGTAAAGATGCTGAAGGGATACTTGATGTACCTTTTCCTATCACCTAAGACAAGTAGGAAGGTGGTTCCACAAATATGATGGGGGTAATCACATTGAAGAGTGTCAGAACACCAACTGTCTACACAGAGGCACATATACTCTCAACCGCAAAGACACTGTGTGATTAAATAAATCTTTCTGGATTAAGAGACAGGATGTTTGAACTTGGACCTTGTTTGCAGTGTGATGTGTGTGAATAAATTAATATTTCTGGACTTCATTTCTCCCATCTCTAAACAAAAAACTTGGAAGGATAAATTTTGAAGATGCCTTTAAGCTGAAAAATGTTATTATTCTCTGTTCCTTAAATAACAAAAGCAAATTCAATGTATGGCATTTGAATTATGTGTTTTTTCTACAAATGTGGGTGTTCTACAGTCTCAGACAATGGAAATGTCATTGACAAATAGAAACATTTCTGTTCTCTTGGGGATTCAGTTAAAACTTCAATTTTAGCTTATGCATTTTGGTGATAATTTTAACTAATCATATTTCTCTCAACTGACTATTTTGGCAGAAAAGTTTAACATAAAATATAAATATAAAATATATTGGACTATTTTGAAATTAGAAGCAGGTGACACAATATTTTTATACCTCAAAATAATTTTGATAGGTATTTTGGCACATCTTGCTCAAGAAACGGCTTAAACATTAGAGCAACGAAATGCGTTTGTTCAATTGCTAACAGGAAGGTGTCCCCTGGGAGATATATAAAATAAATTCCGGCTTAACAATGTTGGAAGAGAAATTATTTTAGAGTGTACTTCTTTTAAAATGCAAATGGGGGTTGAAGGTATACACTGGCACCTTCTATTCCAGTGGAATTTCAGAATCACATATTATTTCATCATTCCCCTTCTCTACCATGTATTCAGAATATTCAGACAACCCAGTGACTAGAAACCCCATCTCTATTTTTCAGTGTTCAAGGTATGGCAGCCCTGTACTAAGAGATAAGGCACATCACTCTTGGACAGCATTTTGAAATCCATTCCAGAGTCTTGATGTTTACTCATGGAAAGGGATTGGCCAATAAAATAAGATGCTGTCTTCTAAAATGCACCCTTGTGATTGAGATAGGAAGTCCACACACGGGAAGTCCACACACGGGAATTTCACACATGCTTCCCCACCCTTGTAAGCATTTTATCATTAGTGTTTCAGTTGAATTTATATCACATATACATTAACTCATATATACCATTTCATGTAAATTTTATGTCTACATGTATAACTGATAACATAGAAACTGAGCCAAATTTGCTTGACCTGTGCTTTTAAGAATGAAAATATGGATGAACAAAATATGTAAAAGTATGTTACTATAGGGGTAAATTTAAACCTATGTGAAGAGTCTTTAATTCCTTTTAATACCTTTTCTTATAAGGTTTATTTTTAAAAAAATTATGACTTGGTTACAAAAGTACATTAAATAATGGTTTCCTTTCTAGTTTGCTGTGTTTATTAATTTAATAAATGCCCCAGATATATCATTATAAATAATTAATTAAGCAATAATCATCTTCCTCTTTTACTATAAGTTTTGCATTGGTAATCTACACACTAAGCATGCTGTTTTTGGTCTGACTATGAGCATTTTGAAATTCATTGTGGGGCTCATGGAGAGAGTAGTGATGTACCTCTAAATTCACATGGTCATTAGATATTCCCTAAATTAAATAACACTGATACATGAGACATAATTTGGAAATAGTTAAGCACTAATTCATGAAATAGTAATCCACTGAAGTTTTTGGAGTGTGCCAAAAAAGATCAGTGTACATACCTTGAATATATAGAAATTTATTGAAAAAAACAAACCTTAAGTTCAAGGATGTGTAGGCTATTGATTAGTAGAAGGGATGTCGTCAGACGTTATGTGAACTCAATGCAGAGCGAAGCAGTAATTAGCAGGGGAATATGTAGGAATGATGATAATTTAACCTGGTACATCTGTTCACACTCGGCTGGCTCATAGAAAGCATCGATAACAGTCACATTGTTTTAACTTTCCCTATGCTGTTACCTATAACCATGTATGCCACAAAAACTAAGAATATGCTCTGTGCAATTCATATAAGTTACCTTTATCCTGACCCCATAAACACACTCACACAGACATGTACAAACACATGCACATAATATCCACATAAACAAATTAGCCTGCTATTTAATGTTCCCCAAACATCTTCTCTGATATATTTTTAAATATGAAATTTGAACCAGCCTTTATTCTTATGTTAGATAATTTTTTTCAGTCTCTGATAATGAAGCAGAAAGAATTCTTCATGAAATGAGCTTAAGCCAAACCTCTTCCAACTTACTACACAACTTAGACAAATCACTTCAACTCACCAAACTCAACCTTCATCCTTAAAATGGAGCCATAAAACACCTTATGTCCTAAAATGAATAAACATCTTACAATGCTATTGAAGATTAAATGGAACGATGTCCATAGAAGAAGTCTGGTAAACATTAAAATAGTAATAGAAACAACAAATTACAATTGATAATCAAACAAATGTGAAGAAACCCCAAGTTAACTCACCAATTATATGGTCTTATAAGACAAATCACAAATTATATGGTCACATAAGACCATATAATTTTATTCTTTCTACATATTCTCTTTGCTTTAAGTAGAACCAAGTCGATTCTCTGTTGGGTAAGCAACAAAGGTGTCAACGCAGACTAGTCTATAAAATCATACCTGAAGTAGTGCCTATTTCCACAGGCACCATGGACATCTTTGTCCTTAGAATCACAGCTCCTATGACCCACCATTTAAAATTGGTCAACTTATGTCCCCAACTCATCCTATGTTGAATACCACCAATGAGAGACATCATTGTCATGTGAAGGTAGATTCGAGTTTTGGAAACTTTGAACGTCAACCTGAGTGAATCCTGGTAAAAGAGTGGAGAGTTTAAACTGAACAATGGAATTTTGGGTTTAAAAATAAACTCAAAACAATTATATGGTGTATGTGTGCACATGGGTGTGTATTTGCATTTGACTTAAAGAATGGCTCAGAAGGAACTTTGAATTTGTTCTCAAGAAAAAAATAGTACTGGATTAATTACATGGCTGTCACTGATGTAGATATAGAACGTCCTTGGACACAGGGAAAACGTGACATGATTGTTTTCAAAACTCAGATTAATTACATTATCATCATATCTCATGCAGTTCTCCCAGATTAACCCAATAGGGTGGAAGTGCATATGTGAAATCACAGAAACACGCTCTCTCACATGCACAAATTCTCAGTTACCCTTTTCTCTTATTTTCCCAAGATTTACTGTGATTCTTAGTTTTTGTACTCAAATAACAAATGCACTATGACACTGGGGAGCTGACAGGAAAAGAATACGAAAGACAAGAAGCAGTCAGCATTCGCCATCAGATTCTTGTAATGACACAAATCAGTTTGCACAATCTCTGTTTATAATAAATTACAAACTGGATACTCTCCCCCTCTCCAGATTTCTCAGACATTCAGCTTACAGAGCACAGACCCTGCCTGGCTGTTGTCACCTTGGATTATGCAACTGGATTTCCCTCTATCTGTGTGTCCTACACAGTCAGACCTCTCCCTCTTATCACTCCTGTGATCCACCCCTCCTTATCTGTTCATCCCGTATGAGCTGACTCCCTTCCAGACTCTTGCTTGCCAGGGCCTGGCCTTTCTCTGTAAGATGATTTCTATTTTTGTGTCCACCAATTTACAATGTGGATACAATTTTGGCGTTTCTCTCCACCCTCCTGTCTTTCAGGATTAAGCCTTTATCCCAGTGCGGATCACATCTGCCTAAATCCAGCTTCTTCCAACTGGTCTGTTCCCATTAGTGATTTGAACCCTACTAGATGTTTCCTGTACCTCTCCAACCTCTGCAAATCTGCACCATGTTAAATGTTAGGTACTTAAGAAAAAGTTAAATGCATTTTTAAATTCTTACAGATATTTGTAAAAGCCCCACTAATTGGATGGGGATAAATTAGAGCAAGCATCTCAGAATTAAGGAGAGCTGCTAGGCGTTCCAGACAAGGTAGTAGGCATTCTAATCCTTTCTAAATCCTCAGAAATGACCCTGAAAAAGTACAGATTCAACAATTCTTTTTTGAATGCATGAATGCCAGTTTATGGTGTTGGATTGTTCATGTCAGGCCACTCCCTACCTATCCATTAAATCAATGGGAGATTTAGGGGAAAGATTCAGTTTTTCAGAAGGGAGGCATATGGCAGGATCTTAAACTACAGGATAGACCCTGTTCACTCAGGGCATGAAATTATTAACAGGGCAAGCACAAAACTGATCCTAATACATCAAGAGGGGACATCACTGGGGGAAACAAAACAGTGAGGCTGAAGAAAGCTGTAATCCTTTAATGGTAGTTCACTCTTGACCTATCCAAAATTCATTTGATATGCATGAAGCAACCTGGTTACTTTTTTTAACCTCTTCAATTATAGCTTCATTATTGGGAGGTGCTTTACCTGAAGATGATTGAATAAGGAAGGTCCAAATGGATGGGTAAGAGTTTTAGTGTCTTCCCTCCATGTCAGAACACATAACTGTACTAAAAATGTAACATTTTCCCTAAATATTCCAAACTTTCTTATTACCTTCTTCAGAGTTGTGTTTACTGAAGTGATCCACATTCAAGTCATTTTTTGTCTACTTGAGTGTATTCTTGTTCTTGAAAAAAAAAAAACAGAGAGAGAGAGAGAGAGAGACAGAGAGAGACAGAGGGAGAGGGAGGGAGGGAGGAGGGAGGAAGGGAGCCAAATCATTTTAAATAGTAATAATTCTTCACTTATTTAAATAATAACCAAACCTGCCCAATATTTTTTTATTTCATTGCATATGAAATGCATGCAGTTGGTGACCTCAAGAAATGAATATACAAATAGAGTTTAAAGGAGAGAAAAATGTAAATCAAGTTTATTGCATATCTTACCGGTGAGATCACAGCTAAATGCTTTGAATCATGTCATTTGATTGAATGTCAGTCTGCAAGATCATTATTATTTCCATTTTACAAATGAGAGTACTAGATTTCTAAAAGTTTAAGAAAATCTTCCAAAGCCATACATTTAAGCGATCAATCAAACATTTTAGAGCAGGGTCTCTATACTTACGTAATGTAGTTAGTGACTTCAGGAAAATGAAAATTCAGACCCTGCATTCTAAATGCACCATACCTTCTGAAGTACTGCAATCATGTTTAAATGTTGTTATGTAAGTGATATTTGGGGTACCGATGTATGATAAATATAAATTTTGCTATTAAACTCAACATTATCCTATTTAGATATTATCATTCAAATGATATGGAATACTCTTCTATTATTTCAAATGCATTATGGAAATAAAAGCTTTTTTTTTAAAGTTTCATTAAGCATGAGTGTTCTAGAAAATGTGTTCCAGGTTTTTCTAAAGAATAGCTTTTTTAGTTGAGGTTGGGGTTTTGCTCACTACCAGGCTTAGTGATCCTGAGGTCTTTCTTTAAGCATAAAAGTTGGTTTATCTAAATCATTTAGTTGTTTTAAACTGCTCTTATTTCAGTTTCAGAATGTTTTCTGCAGTTTTGGTAACTTTATTACTGTTGTATGGATTTCAGTCTCTAGAAATTTAATCAATATGATAAAGTAAAATTTTGTATTTGAAAATTTGATGTGGCATGCCCATAGTTGTTCATGTGGAGCTTCCACACTTAGTTTCTCATCTTTTGAGTGAAAGCTAAGTAGTAGTTTAGTAGTTTACTCCTTTGTGATTCCTTTTGACACTAACATTTTGCATGTCCTTTCTGCTAACATAGCTAATAGCAAAGGCGTCTTTCCCTGGAGTCCAGAATTAAAGGATCACCATAAATATGGCTGTGCGTGGAACAAAGGCCAAACAGCTATTGCTGATCATAGACATGATAATGTGAGTCAAAAGCTGACATGGTCCATGTCACCGAGGGGGATTACTCAGCAGTTCAAGACAAGCAGTTACAAGGAATGCTGTCTGTGGACTGCTCTTAAGAAAACAAATCTGGCCTGAGAGAAAGGCTGGCATTTCAGAGTCATGAATTCCCGAGAACAGAACAGGGAGGAAACGTCACTGGTATTTACTTAGCACTTACCATTAGGCTGTTCAGTTTTAGATTCTAGTTAATCCTTAGAATTGTAAGGTTGGAAGTATATTCATTTTATACATGAGGAAACAGAGGCCTAGGGAATTCCACAAGTTGTCAGGGACCCTTTCAGTGTGTGAATGCTCAGTACTCATGAGGTATCTTCAAAACGAAGATACATGCACGGAATTAAATGCCTGATTATTTAGGGAACCTAATTGTATTTAGTATTTAATTTTTTTAGATGAGGAAAATTTAAGGATTTGGGTTGATTCAGGAGAAACATTTTCCTACAATCTCACATTAGTTCCTATAATCTCATATTTTGTTCTAACTGATCTGCTCTGTTTCCTCCTCTGAAACCAAGGGGAAAAGAGGTTCTCTTTTCCTCTGTGCGTAACATTAGATCTGAGATAGTACAATAATCTTTGCCAGGTAATAACATCTTTTCTTTTCAATGGAGCATTATGGAAAGAGGAGAGGAATATAGCACTCGTACATTGTCTTCAGAGTGACACATGACACATCCCACTCAGTAATTCCATTTGTTCTTCATCTGTCCTGTGACTTGGTTACCATCTCTGAGTCATCAGAGATGATGCCCATCCTCCATTAACTGTGCTCCTTATGGGAAAGCATTAGTGATGAGGAAGAGAGATAGCAACAAAGTTAGATAGCAAAACAGCCTCAAAGTCACATATTTTTTTTTCCATATAACACCTTTCTCATAAGATGCCATGTATTGAAAGGCCACCAGAAGCTCTCTGTGAGTAATAATGCTTATCACTAGCTGAGTCAGGCATGAGGCAAATCTTTACATGGTCAACTAACTTAAACCTCACAGTGACTTACCAAGCTCCTAGTTCTTCTCCCACTCTAAAAATTAGTGACAATTGTTTAAGCTAATTAGATAACTTTCCTGGTGTTCAAATAACTGCAAGGGAGAGAATCAGAAAGGTAGATCTTCATAACTTGAAATTTCACCCTGAAATCACCAAATTCTGTAAACCAATCAGCTTTATTGCTCAACTGGGTACAAATTTAGAATTCCATATGCACACTTATACCCAGGCCAGTCAATAGAAGTTTTTTTGTTTGTTTTGTTTTTTAATTTTTTGATTCATTGAACACAAATGGAATACAGCAATTGTTTTTCTGGTTGTACACAAAGTAGAGTCACCCCATCTGTGCATTCATACATGTACACAGGGTAATGATGTCTGTCACACATACTGTTATTATTCTTAACCCCCAACCTCAACCCCACTCCTCCCTTCCCTCTATGCTCTCTATCCTTTCTCCATTCATGCCATCATTCCACCACACATTATGCATCATCATTCACTTATCAGAGAGACCATTCGGCCTTTGGATTTTGGGGATTGGCTAATCTCACTTAGCATAATAGTCTCCAACATCATTCATTTACCTACAAATGCCATAATTTTATTCTTCTTTATGGCTGAGTAATATTCCATCGTGTATATATACCACAGTTTCTTTATCCGTTCATCTATTGAAGGGCATCTAGGTTGGTTCCACAATCTGGCTAATCAATAGAAGTTTTAAAAATACTCATTTGTGATCCTGGGTATAAGTGTGTATATGTGCATATATATATATATAGTTATCACTTTATAAAAAAATAATTAATCTTTGAAGTTACAGTTCTTCAAAACCATCAATATCATCCTTCCCTGGAGGGAACTGAGTCATGAAGAGTTTGCTAACTACTTTGCAAAATCTCATAATTTATAAGGAACAGAGCCAAGTTTGGTACCCAGGTCTGTCTGCTCTCTAACAGACTCATCAGTTAACCATAAAAGGCAATTTCTAAGATTTGCATAAGGTGAGCAAAGCTTAGAATTATCATCTATGATAAAGACACCAGTGAAGGACCCTCATCGGAATGGCATCTAAGGACTTTTTATTTCTCACTTAATTGTCAAATGTTATTTATCCCTTTACTTGAGCAACAAATGCAATTATTAACAATGAGCTCATGGGAAATTTGAGCTCTGTGACCACTCCTGCTCTTCATCAGGCCGGGCTCCCTTCAGATCATTGTGCCTACAGAGCAGCTGGGACTGCACTATTGTGAAGAGGCATTTATGACAAAGAATCAAGAGACCTGGATTGTGCTACTGACAGGGTGGGCTGTGAAATAGAAGAGTGACTTGTCTTGGCAAGTGACTTGTCTTCTCTAACCCAGAGCTGCCTTGCCGAGGAAGGACAATTTGGACATGGATGACCTTGAAAGTTCCTGTAGTTCTGAGGGTCTATACACATTTAACTCCAGTCATTCCAAAATTGCTCCTGGAGAGAAGAGAAGGGCAGGATAGTAAATGAAGCTGCTCTGGACTCCTAACACAAATCAAAGAATATCACAAAGGAGCTGCATTCCCATGATTTGGTTTCTGGAAGGAGACCATTTCAGATTTACATAAATAGCTCCTTTCCTCTGGTTACTTATTTGGGACATGTTTTCAGATTCTAAAATTGCCCCCTGCGATCCTCAGGTCTTCCTCTTGCCCTCTTCCCATTGCTCAGTGACAGTTCTCTCAGCAACACCATTTACTGTGTCCCCACTTTGTTACATTGTCCTCTACTTTATCGACATCACCCATGCTCCCCACGATGGAGAGCTTATCAGGCTGGCTAGCATTTCCAGAAAGGCTGTCAAGCAAATCCCTGGTGCCTGCAAGGACCATTTATGTCACCCACGCTCTAGATAAGCTGACTGTTGGATGTGATCGCCCACCTGGGACATCAGGATAGCTTCTTGTTTACTTATAAATGAGTAAAATCCATGCTTCTGTACAGGCACTCAGTCACTCTGGAAATAATTTATTCAGGCAGAAATGAAGACTAGACAAATTCTGTGTAATTCCACAGAATGAGCCCTGGAAGAAAGCAAAAGGACCTCATAACTGGAGGTATTCTACCTAGTGATCTATTTATTTACCATATTTCCTCCTTGTTCAGTTCTTCCACTGGATATCACTGAGCACCTACTAGGTGCCAACCACTGTCATGTGGATTGAGGACACAATAAAGAACAAGTCAGAATACCCCTGAGCTCACAGGGTTAAGAGTTTAATCTCTCTATACTAGCACTGCTGATGTTCTCTTATAGTGATATAATGTGTGTGTGTGTGTGTGTGTGTATGTGCAATTTTTCCAATATATTGTGGACTTTCATAGAAGCACTGTCTAAATGATCTCTGAATCTCCAGTTGCAATGGTTGCAAATAGTTCCTGGAATACAGGAGATGATATATATATATATATACACACATATAGATACACCCACATGCAAATACATATCTACCTATCAAATCATCAATTTGTATAAATATACACAAAGATATGCAAAGTCCCAGTGGCCCTGCACTTTGAAGTTTTGAATTAATGCTGGAAGTAGGTGAGGATCTGGGACCATTTGGATGACATTATTGTATTTTGTATGCAAGAATGACCTGAATTTTGGGGGTCAGGGGTGGAATGCTATAGTTCCAATATGATTTGCCACCATGAACACTCCATAGAGCCATCCATTTTAGATAAGAGGGGAAAAGAACCCTCACTGACTTTTCATTGTATTTAGAATGAGCTCTCAAAGCCTTGCTACAGGCTACAGGCTACAAAGCCTTTCTTGGTCTTTCTCTCACCTTTTCCTATTTGACTTACTTGCAATGGTTCAACCTCTCTGTCCTCTCATCAGTCCTTAAGCAGGACATGCTCTCATGGACTCCAGGGCCTTCACATATGCTTGCTTGCACATCCTCTGCCTGAATAGCCTTTTCCCTAGTAAGAGATGGTGAGCGCTTCCTGTAACTCTTCTCTCAATTCAAGGGCTTCAGCAACACTGCACGCTAGAGTTGACCTTTCCTGCCTGACTGAGTAACTCTCTCTTCCTGCTCCACTATGCTTTCTTCAGAACACTGTCATTATATAAAACAACCTAGCTGTCTCTAACTTGACAAGTCACAACCTCCCTGAACTTTTAGCCTAACATGTAAAACTAGAAAATAAGACTCAATAAATTTTTCAATTTTTTAGACTCTAAAATTCTATTACCTCTAATCAAAGAATCAGTAAATGCTAAGATCATGCTAAATTTTTTCACATTTTTTTTAAGTCAACAAATCATATGCTCCTTCAATGAGAGTCTGTAATAGTAGTTGTGATAGTTTGGAGAAAGTTTATTTGCTTTTATTAGAGCAGGAAGTTTTTTAATGGATGTAATGCATACAATTAAAAAGAGACTATCTCACATTTTTAAATAAATAATGAAAGTTTCTGCATCCATAGCATCTTGGTTAGCTAGGATCCCATGAAGGGAGGGGAGTGAGGCAGGATATGAAATGGGGCTTAATTGGTGGCAATATTTCAACAGATATTTCTAAGCTCATTCTAAGTAGAATGGACCATGTTTTGAGTACAATTTAGGGGAAGGAGTTTGCCAGTTGTTTGGAAAAGAACATGGTGAAAATAACAGTTCTTTCAGAATTCATTCGATTATAGATCTTTTTGAGTACTTTGAGTGCAGATTCAAATCTACCTCTTCCCTCTACAGTTTTATGGAGAAGAAACTACTGATTAGAATCCCTTACCCAAAATTCTTAGAACCGTAACTATGGCAGATTTCATAGTTTTAAAAATCGTGGAATAATTGCATGGATTTGACTAGTTGAGCATCCCTAATCTCTAAAGTCAAAGTGTGAAATGCTTCAAAATCTTAAAATGTTTGAACTTCAAATTTTAAATGGAAGTGCATTTAGATTTTAGATTTTTTCAGATTAGGGATGCTCAAGCTGTATTAAAAACAGTTTAACATTAGGAAACTTAACATGAATGCATGTAATAGTGAACCTAACAGTCTAGGGAATTAAGGGCGATTTGGCTAAGGAAACTAAGGGTTGAACAGCCTTCCAAGTTGCATCCATCATAAAAGTTTCTTTATGTCCTCCAGTAGCAATAAGCGTTTGGCATTACTGTGACCTGGCTGTTCTGGCCTTCTCTCTTGTTGTATTTTTGAGAAAGGATCAGATTAATTCAACTAGCCTCAAAGACCTTTTGAAAAGCACTCACAAAAGAGTGATTTTTAGGCTGAGCCATGGACTGATCTTTAGTCCTGAGAGATCTCATTTGAACCAATTGTAGGTGGACTCTGGTTCACCTGATGAAGTGTGAGAAATCTCCATGTGGAGGACCAATAGGCAGGCCATTATGTAAAGAAGGGACTACAAGATGACAAGCACATGGGTGTGCTTTTGAGCATAAGTGAGTATGGCTTCATGAGTTAACAGACGTAGCTACCAAAGGGAAATTGCTATCACAATTCAGAGGAAAGCTCAGATGAACACCTCATGAACCAACTGAAAGGTTTAGATGAAGTGGTCCTTGAAATAGGTTATCAAGAGTAAAGAGAAGTGGTGTGAAGACAGATGTAAAGAGCTGCATTATAATTTCTCTTAATTGATTTGTTGGTCTCATTAGAAATAAGACAAAAGCCTAGCTGTGGTCTTATTCCCTTAATATATGCTAATGATAAAAATGTTTACCTACAGAAGAATGGGGAGAAACTAAAAACTGTATCCTTTAATCAAAAATGAGAAAATAATGTAGTGAGTTTAAGTGAAAGACTGTCAAGCAAGTATTACAGTCATCCAAGTATATCCACATTTTATATCTTTTTTTTTTTTTTTTTTTTTTTGGCAGTGCTGGGGATTGAACCCAGGGCCGCCTTGTGCTTGTGAGGCAAGCACTCTACCAACTGAGCTATATCCCCAGCCCCCCATTTTATATATTTGAAATGACAACTGACAATGCAGATAACTAATTGCAGAGTCCTTTGCTTTTCAGGCTGAGCCAAGAATTAGAAGGGATATTCTATCTGGCTCCTTCCCTGGAATGGATGGATAGACGACAGGTATGAATCTGGGGACAAAACTCCTCTAGAACTTTAAACATAAGCCACTTGTATTTCATGAACATAAAAAAAATGAAAGTACAGTGGTTCCTTGCTTCTTATCTGCATTGTATTTACCACAATTCAACAGTAAATGAGCAATAGCCAGCTAATGGAGTGTAGGGACAAATGTCCTAGCTCTGCATGTGGTCAGGGATAGAATTCACAGATTAAATTCAGAGTGCACTTAAATTTGAAGTTCAGATCTAGAATTAATGCATCTCTAACTTAACCATGTCACAGGCAAATATGTGTTTTCTGTCTGAAATTTAAAATGAACTGGATGTCCTCTAACTGTATTTGCTAAATCTGGCATCCTTATTTCAGAATTAATCTTAATGGACTTAAGGAAATGATCCAAGTTAACCCAGTCATGAATTCTCTGTTCGTTCAAAGAATATTCCTTGGAAGATTTAAGCTTCAGCTTATACAGACCAAGTCCTTTGAATGAATTATTCCTCTAACATAAAGATGTGCCCAAATTGACAAATTCAAATACCTCATTCTCATAATTTTCTCTCTCTTTCTCTATCTCGTCCTCTCCTCTCCTCTCCTCTGCTCTCTCCCCACTCCCACCTCTCTTTCTCTCTCTCTTCTCTCTCCAACTCAGGATTCTATGAATGAAAAAAAAAAATGGAGGAAGAACAGGATTGCAAGGATAATTAACAAACTGACTTGGCAATATGCATAAGATTTGTGATGATTTCATTTCCTTTTAGTGATTGAACTTTGAAAGTAATATAAGGACATTGGAGATAGATTCAGTAATATTACCTTGTACTTTTCCTGCCATGCTACCAGAAAATATTTTAATTTCCTGAAAAGAAAAGAAACACATAAACTAATTTGCTGTTTATTATTACAGATCATACTCTGGCAAAAATAAGTCAATTTTTCCAGAAGGTTACAACCTTTCAAACCAAATTAATTTACCTATTTAATTATCAAGCACACAAAAATTTGGGCTGTTGTTAAGAAATATATTAATGAACAGTGATAATGAGAATAGAAGAATAAACAAAATAATACTCATATTAAAATATGAAAGCAGAGTTAAGGCTCTAAAAATAATGTTTTATAACTAAGGAGATATTGAAAAGCTAAATTACTTCCCACTTAGGCAGAGATTGATCTATTTGGCTTCACATCAGAGCTAATAGCCATAATGTTTTGAGTAGTATTGTCACCTATTCATATAGATTTAATTGTTATCTCTATGTGCACAAGACAGAGATCTATTTCCTAACTCTTGAGAGAGCAAAATCAGTTTACCTCCATCTCATGCTATATCTGCTTTTCTTTCTTTCTTTTCTTTCTTTTGTCTTTCTTTTTTTATTTTTTATTTTTTGAGGAAATAGTCTTCAGTCATAAAGACTCTTCTGAACATTTCAATCTAAGTCAAATCAAGTCTTTAAGTTTTGCCTTTTGAAGCAAGTATTCCAGAGTCAGTTTAGGGATATTTACCCAAGCCCAAGATGCTAAGATGATAGAGCACTATGATTCTGGAAATTTTTAGGTATTATATGTATTTTTCAGATTCTCCAGAAAAACAAAACATTTACATTATATATATGTTTATAAATATAAATATAAATCTCCATCAGCTCATGTTTTAGTTGACTTTTTCACCACTGTGACCAAAAGACCTGACAAGGACAATTTTAAGGAGGAAAAGTTTATTTGGGGCTCACAGTCTCAGAGGTGTCAGTCCATAGATGGCCAAATTCATTCCTTGGGGCCTGAGATGAGGTAGTTCATCAAGGTAGACGTGTGTGGTGGAGGAAAGCAGCTGGGAATATAGCACCAGGAAGCAGAGAGAGTGCTCAACAAGGACACAATATATACCCCAAAGTAACACTCCCAGATGCCCACCTCTCTAGCCACACCTTACCTGCCTTCAGTTACCACTCAGTTAATTCCTATGGGGGATTAATGCTCTGATTGGGTTCAGGCTCTCATAATCCAATCATTTCACCTCTAAGTCTTCTTGCCTTGTGTCACTCTTGAACTTTTAGGGGTCACTTCACATCTATACCACAAGATCTCGCGTGATTACAAAGTCAGGAAGTCCCTTGATGTGTTTGTCTCCAGTGGGGAGATCAAGGAAAGTCCGAGGTGTAGTTAAGTCTGAGTCCAAAGGCCTGAGAACCACGGGAGTGATGCTGAAACTCCCAGGTCTAGTCTACAAACTGTGATGGGAGTGAGGAGGGTGTATATAAGTCCTGGGATCAGAACTTCCTTTCCAAGGCCAAGAAAAGGTGGATGTCCCACTTCAGGAAGACTGAGAGAAAGCACGACTCCCCCCTTCCCTCCACCTTTTTATTCTACTCAGTCCTCAGGGGGCAGGATGAGGCCCACCCACATCAGTGAAGGTGGATCTTTACTCAGTCTACATGGTCAAATGCTTAATCTCTTCCAGAAGCACTCTTACAGACTCTTCCAGAAATAGTGCTTTGCCAGCTCTCTGGGCATCTCTTACCCAGGCAGGTTGATATACAAAGTATCATTTATCATTGTCAAAAGGAAATAGAAATGACCAGTCATATAAGAAATAACTCCCAATTGCCCACTGATTAAACTGAAAGTAAGAGTCCTCTTCTCCATTTCCCTTTATGCATTTTCTACTAAACAGAGGTTCAATGATAACAGGGAAAATATACATATATATAATTTGTATTACACCTACAACAATATGTATATCATGGGAAATGCATATTTATATATTATATGCACATTTTATATTTTATACATAAATTTTATGTATATAAATCAATAAAATTTTACATATAATATATATAAATTTTATTTATGCATATAAATATATATAAATTTAATAAAGGAAAAGAATAGAAATGTGCCTATTTCTCTTTTAAGTCTAAATACAAAGTAGTGATATTGAAAAGTTGTAAAATTCCATCATGAGGTAAGGCCTGGTCAGGATTATTTTTCAAAGTTCTTGCTTGCTGCTACACAACTGGAAAATACTCTAATGATTGCATACTGCTTATATGATCATATATCTATCTTAATATAGATATAAATGTATGATCACATGAAATTCACTTTCCTAAAGAAATAGCAGCACTGCCTTAAGAAACGGATTTATAGACAGTGTATTATGCCATGAAATAATTTTTGGCAGAGATAAATCACTACAAAACATAAATCCAAATAGGAGTGACTTTGGAAAAAATATCAATACTCAATAAGTACTGAAAATATCAAGATTAACTGAGCAAACATTATGAAAACAAAATTTAGCTAAGGGAATAGAAGGAGGTAGTAAAAACACTTCAAAGCACTCCTTATTTTCATGAAAAACAATGCTGTGATTAGCATCAGTTTTCTACCCTCCAGGTACTTTTTTCTTTGGCAGAATTCTTTTGTACATTATTCATAGTTTTAACAAAAAAGGCTAAGCAGGCGTACAACTGATAGGTAGTTGTATGGCAACCCTGTTGTCTTGACGCTGCTTGTATGATCATTTCAACAAATTTTGCCCAAGAGGAGCAGAAACAGTCAATGCACCAAAGGAGCAGAAAAATACAGACATGAACAGTGTTCAGCCTTGCTCACAATCAAAGGGGAAGGAATTAAAGCATTACTAGGATACCAGGTTTTGTACCAAATAAAGATTTTGAAAACATATGTTAAAACTTGCTGAGTGTGTACATTATGACAAGTAGTTGAATAAGCTATTGGTGAAAATAAAAATAAGAATAATTTCTTATTTTTTCTTACAATTTCATATTTTTATTATTTTATTATTTTAATTATTATTTTCTTATAATTTCTCATTTTTATTTTCACCAATTTCATATATATATATATATATATGCAATACCGAAAGAACCTTCAAAATGTTTTATAACCTTTGACCCAACATTTTCCTCTCTAGAAATCTCAAAGAATCAGAAAAATAGATAAAATATATGTATACATTTGTACACATCCAATTTTTATTATAAATCAGAGAAAAAGACATATTTATCAATATGGGAATGTTTACATCAATGTTGTTAAATGACACAGTATCAATATTTATAGGCTAGTGGACATGGACAGAAAATGCTGTAAAATTAAAAACAGAATCTGAAGTTCTATATCCAAAATGACTTCAATTTTGAAACACAAGGTTGTACTCGCTACACAGGTAAGCTTGGGCTTGTTGACTCTGCTTCTGTTTTTCACTTTCACAGCTCACACATCAAAAAAAGCATGAGGAAAAAATATACTAGATATGAGTAATGCTTATCTGTGGTTGGAAAAAAGTATGTACATTTTAATAACACTTTGCTTTTCATACTTTTCAAATTTTTTTCTTTGAACAAGTATTCCATAATAAAATGCATTTTAATGGGTCTGGCTAATAAATTGGTATTATAATTTCACATGACAAAGATCTATTTTTCTCTGCCAAATTAAAACAAAATCTGTTATTTATAAAAGATAAATCATTGGGAATATGGAAAAGTTCTATGTAAATAACTGAATGGGATTACTATTTCCTTCCTTCAATCACCTGCCACAAAAAGAAATGTTAAGAATTAGCATTTTTCTCATAATTTTATAAAGATGTGGGTTTTATATTTGTTTCCCTAATGAAGTTATTAACATAATTGCTTTTATGAAAGTAGACAATTGAGTTGTTAAATACACTCAGTTATGAGAAGTGTACATTTTTGGAATCAAGGCTCAAAATATGCATTTTGTAAAGTTTAGATGCTATAATTCAACATGAAACTATTAAACATTGAAAATATGAAAGTTATAAGTTTTCTACAATTTATGTAGAATCTGAACCATGCAACTTGAATCTACATTTAAAAGAATAAGTTAATTGGTTCTATTTTTCTTGAATCTTATCAGTTGCTGACCTTTAAGAATCATGAAAAACGAATTTTCTTTAATACTTTTGGGCTTCATTTAAGAGTGACTCATTGAGTGTATCCAAACAGCAAATAAGACAGCCAAAAAACAAAAAAATTTAATTGACTTTCCTGATCTAACAAAATTAGAAGAATCAAGTCTCTTCTCTGAACATTGAGTTCAACATTTTTAGTTTTTTAAAGTAATTGGTTCCTATCCACAACTTACACCATTTCTAAGTCACACTTCACTTCATTCTGTCTCAAAATTGTGCATTTTTCAAGAATCAAGTCTGTGATTTCAATATATGTACAACAAAATGGCTAAAATATCAGTCTAGACTAAGAATGATGTGGATTTGAAATCGGAAACTCAATTTTCTCATTTAAGAATGATACAAATTTTCAGAAGTTCTTAAACCTTCTGAAATTCCATGTCCTTGTTTATAAAGCAAGAGTAAAATTCTACCTACGTCATCAGACCACAGAATCATATAATGAGGTGACATATATAGTTTTAACCCCTGAACTTGGAACTTCCCTAAGCACTCAATTATACCATGTTTAAAAAAAAAAAAAAAAAAAAAAAAAAAGTACAGCCATCTTTGAAATTATTGGTACCTGAATGTCACGTGCTAAGCTCGGAACGGGTTTCTTTCCCCTCATCACACACCCTCATGAACATTGTTCCCTAGGCTGCATGTCAAGCCCCTCCCTCTTCCAGGAGCAATCCAGCAATCGAACAGATCTGAGCATTCAGTAGTGATGAGTTCAACGGGTCCTGTCTGCAAAAGAAGAGGGTACATTTCAGCTACCTTTTCACCTCTTTTTCTTCCCCACTTTTAGGTTTATCTATGAAATAGGAAAGAAAATGAACAACAAAAGAAATTTTTTTAAAGGAAGAGAGAGGAAAATAAGTCATTGCTAAAAATAATAAAAAGTTGACTGTTGACTGATTCTTTACGTGGCAAAGTAGCTTACTCTAATTTAATTTTTCATAAATGCCGCCATCTAGTGTTCAAAAACCCGACTTTTATTTTGACCTTAAAAATATATTGTTAATGTGGAAGTAATGTTCCCCAGTTTAGAGACAAAGAGCAAAAGACAATTTGTTTCCTGCTTTCAAGTCTTTAAAAAATATTTTCTGTATCTGAAATAACATTAAATTGAAATAAAGAAGAATCACTGTAGCTTATCTGTTGACATGTTCTATACTTTGTGAAATCCAAATATACTGTAATTATTATAATTCTAGTTTCTCTCTCTTTCTACCCCCTCTATGTACAACATTCTTTAGGAATTCTCTTGTCCTAAAACTCAATTGCAAAACAAACGACCAAATTAAAATACGGTCAAAGAACTGGAAGAGGCATCTGTTCAAAGAAGGCATAAGATGTCTAAAAGGTCTAAGAAAATATGCTCATCATTACAAAGCACCAGGGAAGCAAATAAAAACCACAGTGAGATGTTACCTCACTCCTCCTAGGATAACTATCTAAGGATAAAAGATAATTGTTGGTGAGGACATGAGGAGAAGGGATTCTTTGTGCACTGTCAGTGGGAATGCAAAATGGCATAACCAGTATCGAAACCAGTGTAGAGTTTCCTCGAAAAATTAAAATAAGAATTGTCATGTAATTCAGGAGTCTCACTTCTGATTAAATACCAAAAAAACCCCTGAAATCTGGGTGGCAGAGATTTTTTCATAACCATGTACATTGTAGCATTATTCAAAATAACCCAGATATGGTATTTCGTTGATGCACAACGAAAATGTGGTTCATCCGTATAATGGGATACCATTTATTCCTGAAAAGTATAAACATACTACCATTCACAGCAACGTGGATGGAGCTGTAGGACATGATGCTAAGCGAAGTAAGTCAGTAACAAAAGAACAAACACTGCATGATTCCTCTTCTAGGAGGCATCTATAATATTGAATTTACAGGAGGAGACAGGAGAATGGTGATTGCCAAGGCATGGGAAAGTGGGGATGCAGGAAGTTCTTGTTAGTGGTTATACAGTTAATTATACACAATGAATAAGGTCCAGAGATCCGCTATATGACAAAATGTATATAGTTAACAGTAATCTATTATGCACTTAAAAATTTGTTAGGGAGGTAAATTCCATGTTTAATCTTCCTATCATAATATAAAATAAAAACAAAATAAAACATAAAAAGAAGCACACAAGGAAACTTCTGGAGGTAACGGATATGTTTAATGCTTTGATTGCGGGGCTAGGAACATGAACATACACATATGTCCAAACTCACCAAATTGCATATATTATTTATGTACAGCTTTTTGTATGTTAATTATACATCAATAAAGCTGTACAGAAATATATCAATGTTGATCTGACACCTCTGTGAATATAATAAAATCCATTTAATTGCATAATTTCAATGAGAACATTTATAGTTTGTGAATTATATTAAACAAAGTTTTGCTCTCAATTACAACTCTGGCTTATAGCATTCTGCTTGCATACCAAATCCTTATTGAAATGTGCCATATTTAATAAAATACCTAATCTTTATATGCCAGGAGTGTTCCAAACAGTTCTTACATATTATCTCATTTAATGACTGCAAACCCTGAGGACTATTCTGCTATCATTTTCTTTCACAGATGAGAAATTGAAAGCTAACTTTAGCAAACTTCCCATGAAGTGGTCAGGATGAGATTTGAAATCAATTCTGACTCAAGAGTTTCCATGTTCAGATATTACAGAGATTGAAATTTTTCAAAATTTCACAAGCAAATTATCAAACTTGCAAAATGAGTTTGTATATCAGTCAACTTATATCTGTGCACACATTGATCAATGAGAACTGGGATATAAGCGTGAATAAGCATGGTATTCTCTTCAGAGGATAGCATCATTTTATAGAATATAAAACATGGCATAAAAAGTGAACTGGAACTTAAAGGATATTGTGTGGTTATTGATTTACAAGATGGAGATGGATCTTGCTCTATCTCCAGATAATAAATGCTTACTGATAGATCAAATGTTAGAGTACAGTCTTTCAAAATGAATTGTTTCCTCTCTAATAAAAACTTACACACAGAGTTGCTTTATTTATTCAAATTAGTGATTACTGGTGTGACTTCTATTGCACAATTGTTCTATTGAATACACATGCAGTATTATATAAAATTGGCATCCCTTTTCCTTTTTACTCTTGTAAACTGCCTTCTAAACTTAGAAAATTGGAAGCCTGTTATATGGTTATTGAATATCATTGATAGGCCACTGATTCATCAGTTTCATACCAAGAATGTCTCTGCTAAAAGAGGAAAATGTATGCATTTTATCCTGGAATTAAAGCAAATGTAATTCTCAGATTACTCAACTAATTTCCAAAATAAGAGAAGCCTCTGAGAAAGGTACAAGGACACCTGGTATGCTTTGCAATGGGACATTGAAATAGGAATATTCAATTCTATACAGACAGAGGAATATCCACAATGTAACTACCTAATATGAACTTAAATGGTTGATATGATTGAGGATAGATCCATCTAAAGCCTGCTTTAAGAATAATATAAAATACTTACTCCTAAACATTATTCATTAAAAGATTCATAAGAGTTGTAAAAAAATGAAGTTAAATACCAGGACTAAGTTAATAATTAAGAAAATTCAAAAGCACTTTAAGGGTAATGTTGGATTCTATTTATTTTTTGTTTAACTCATAAAATTACCAGGTGCTTAAAATGTAAATGAGAATATCCATGCACACTTTCATTTTTCAAATAAGAAAATAGGAACTATGAAACATTAGAATCTAGTCTAAGTTCAAGTGCTATTTATGTCTGAAGATCAGATCTAGAAATCTATTTTTCAAAACAATGAACTTTCACTACATGAAAACGGCATTCTTTTTAAAGTTCCTCAAAACAAAATGTTGCTAAAAAAAATACCGAAGGCAAAGCATTGAAGGAGTTAAAGTAACAAACCCAAAGGATCATACAACATAGAGTTGACAGACCATAACTGATTTATCATTCATCCATGTGATTATTCAATCAACAAACAATATTAAGTATAATCTCACAATCTTACAAAAAAAAAGGCTAAAATCTGAACAGTGGTGTCTTCTACTTTCTACATATAACAGATGTATATGTAGAAATGGTTTATGTATATGGTAGCTATATATACCAGATGTTAAAGCAGCACATATGTAACAAGGACTTGAGATGTCAGGACCCTAAAAGACATTTTAAAAATGTCTTTCCTGCATTTATTTTTAGACTCATTAAAACGTTTTTTTTATTTAACTACTATTCCCATGTGTGTTTCCCTCCATAAATTGTAGTTCAGTTTGGCTATGGTAGGTCCTTGAAAAATGTTTATTAAAAACAAGGACCTAATTCTCTGGGGAGAAACTCATCTCTTCCTCACTACCATCTTCTCCCTCCTCTTTCCATTCTAATAGGAACATATTAATTGTCTCCATTTTCTCCTAGACCATTAACAAGGAAATATATATGAATAAAATTGAATAAAAACAAATCAATATAACTGTTTTTCATTAATTAAGAAGTAATACTTTTTATGGTGCATAAACAGATCAAGTTTCTGCCAAGTCCACTTGTTCCTACTACCATGATGATGAGCTTCAGAAGAGTCTAGTTTTACTTCATTTTTTCAGATTAGGAAATTCAGTTACCCAAGTTGATCATCTATACTCCTCTAAATTGTCCATGCAATAGACACTATACATTTTTCTTGACCAAGACTAAAATTGTATCAGAACCTGATGTTCTTTATGCTGTGCATAAAATTTGTAGTGGAAAAGATTGGGAGATCTTATTTTTCATTTTTCCAAATCAAATATTAAAAATACAAATGGAAATTTAATATTAAACTTTCTATCTACTTCTTTTAATAGAATAAATATGTGATGTTAAATTTAAAAAAAAAAAACTTTCTATCTAAGGCAAATCTCAGAACCAAAGCAAAGATTCTGTATAATACTATTGTTAGGCAATTTGCTAATGAAAACCAGCATTATTTTCCTGTCTATGATTTTAATTTTTTATTTTATAATCCGAAGTGGACAATGCTAATAAGAATTGCTGAGCAGATTTTAACATTCTCATTAGACATAAAGAGATGCAGAGGTAACAGAAATAATATTTTATGCCTCAGGTTATTCCAAACATCTTCAGAAAGCAATATCTTTTCAATGTCTAAACTGGATTTAAATGTGGGTGTAATCTATGGTTACAGAAAGCAAATAATAACAAATGTGCAACTGTACCAAATAATGCAATTGGGGAGAGAATCAAATAGAATAGACAGGAGAAACTACAGAATTTCAGACATGGCAGTTTCGGTTGAGTTCTTACCAGTCAAAAGATTTTCAGGCTTACATTAGAGCAGAATAAATACACACATACTTAATATTAGCAATCAATGTGTATTTTTTAAAACTATGTATATATATAGTTTTGATAAATTATATACATATATGTATGCACATATATACGTTCAGAAATGCACATTCATAGATGTTTGTATGCTTGTATGCTTTTGTATGCTTGTTATGACACTGTTTGTCAGCTTTTTTGCTGCTGCGACTAAAATACCCAACCAGCACAATAGTAGAGGAGGAAAAGTTTATTTGAGGGCTCACAGTTTCAGAGGTCCATAGAAGACCAGTTCCATTCCTCTCGACTCAAGGTGAGGCTGAATGTCATGGAGTAAGAGTGTGGCAGAGGAAAGCAGCTCACATGGTGATCAGGAAACAGAGAAAGCAAGCCCCCCTCTCTGGATACAAAATATATACCCAAAGCCACGCCCCAATTCCCACCTCCTCCAACCTCACCCTACCATTTCAATTACCACTCAGTCAAACCCAGCAGGGATTAATTCACTGATGAGGTTAAGGCTATGACCCAGTCATTTCTTCTCCAAGTCTTCTTACATTGTCTCACACAGGAACTTTTGGGGGACATCACATCTAAACCATAAGAGATTCTAATGTCCCATTTTATCATATGCATATACATATAATGACCCCTCACATTTTCTCCAATGACACTCTCACCCCTATAACATTGAGATAGCTCTAAGTAGACACAGTGAGATTCTAGAGAAAGAAACTCTATGTCAGCTCTCTCTGGAGCTGGAGAATAAAGGGTGAAGCCATCCAGCTGACATTTGCCCATGTCCAACCTCATGCATCCTGCCCCTGTGCATGAAGTAGATTCTGTAGTGACTAGCACTGTTCTCTCCAGGACAAGCTGTAGATCATGAATTCATAGGAAGATGTCTTGGCTTTCAATCTGAGGGAGGTGAGACGCCCTTGGAGGATTTTAAACAGATGATTGATTTGATTTCTGTTTTAAAGGGGTTAGTGGCTACCATGCAGAAAGCAAAATGTAGGCTCAGGACAGTGATGAGGAAAACTAAGTAGGAAGCTACTGAATTAATACAGGAATGTGATTATGACTTGCAGTGAGACTACTAATAAGTAGAGGTGACTTTTCTGTATCTAGAGAGAAATACCTTAACCAACAAACTTAGTAAAAACTTATTAACAGCAAAAAGAAAGATAGAATCTGAGAATTTATTTCCACATCATGACTGTTCAATAAATCAACCCTGAAGTCAAAACATGACAAAAATCTCAATAAAACAAGTGATAAAACTCATTTATTACTGTAGATGCAAATATTAGTCAATTAAGTCCTTCACTTCCCTAAAAAGGAAAAGAACCATAAATATGTAGGAAATCATCCAGGTGTGCAAAATTGTTCAATGTTAGGTAATCATGTTAATTCATTCTTCAGTTGCAAGAAAAAGAATTGCATTGAGATAATCATAAGATATTTGATGAAATATATTATCCATGACTAAACAATACAAATAAAATTTAGTTAAGTACAAAAAATAATTGTATTTGTTCATTAGAAAGAAGATAGTCTATCTCAGATCCTCAAAGCTAGAAGAATTATGAGTGATGCCATAAGACATTCACATTATTGTCAAACTCAAGGGAAAGTTCAAGGATACTCTTGTCACTACCGCTGTTGGGCTGTATCTTGCATCTTGTAGTCAGTACTTCAGAATCAGTATGCGTGTGGGGTAAACACATATTCCAAAATGTCACCATTGATAATCTCCAGGTGGTAGAATTCTGATATCTTTCTCTGTCCTTTGCTCTGTAGCATTTCTTAAATTTTTGACAGAAGCCATGTATCATTTAATAACCACATAAAAACAGAGCATATAACTTCTTTTAAATACCCAGATGAAAAGGTTTAGATGCCAAAGGAGAAAAGAGGTAAAACATTATTGATTAGGGACCCAAGTCTTTCTTTAGAAAGGCTTATAGCTTATTCATTCTTTCACTAAGCACTGATTTGACTCTGACCCATTTTATTCCATAAACCAGATGCAAGGCATTCAAAGACGAGTTAGTCATGATTATTCTCCCAAAAATCTCAGGAACCTGGCAGGTGTGATGTCAGGGCAACTGCAATGAGTTGAGTCTGAATATAGCATTAAGGGGCACACAGAAGGGGCAAATCAGCTGGATGGGGTGTCAACAGCAGGTAAGAAAAAGCTGCTTAGAATAATGACCTTGAAATTAATTTAAGAAATAAGCAGGAATGGTTTCTAAACGCAGTTGTTTCAGGATGGAAAAATAGCATAAGAAAAATATAAAAGAGTGTGATTTGAATCATATTGTTAATTATTATTACCTTAACATATTTGTTTATAAAAGTTCCAATGACAACCAAAATAATGAATATTTAATAGCACTTTCATAATTGGTCTAGTAGAGTCTCCCAAACCAGACCCTCGTGATCAGGGCTCTTCCTCTTAATCTTTCATGACTCCACCAGGGGTGGTCCTGACACCAGTCACTAATTCATTGCCCCCAAATATGCCAAGGTAGTTCATTCTTTATATCTTCTGCATTCTGTTCTTTTCAAAAAAGTCCCAGAGTATCAATTTTCATAAAATACCTGTTTTAAACTACATGGTCTCACAGGCCGACCTCATCCTAAGCATCTCATCCTGTGTCATCTTGGAGTGATTGTGTCCTGTTCAAACAGTCCCACTTCCAGCATCTAACACAGACCCAGATACTTTGTAGACACATGGTATTTGCTGAATGAATGAATGAATAGTAAATCTTAACAAAATAAGCTTACTACAGAATTCACTAGAAAAAATATTTCAGTATTTATTATAATCACTAAAGAGCAATCAGAGTAAAGTGATTACCAGATCGTATCTAAGAATTGAAGGACCACAAATCATACTGAAACAAAATAGTTTATTGAGTCTCCAAATAATCTAAATTATTCTAAAACAAAATGAATTTTGTCTTTGATAATTCCAATTTAAATAAGGCATATTGTTTTCAAAAAGAATTTTATTGAAGAGATATAAGACAGACTAATATCCTAAAACTTATTTACTAGAACACTAGAAAATAAATCATGATGGTACTGTTTGATAAATACAAAAGTCAGAGTAAGGTTTGGTGCTCTTTTTAACCTTAAAAACAGAAATAAAATTTCTACCTATTTTATGAACTCCAGACTTGGTAAGCCACATGAGTAATGACCAGGGAATGGGGATCCTCTCATATCCCTAGGTGTAATTGCTACTGGGTGACCCAAGAGTTCATTCTCCTGAATTCCTCTTATGTACACAGTCATCTTGTAATTTGAGACCCACAGCAAGAATGTTAAGGGAAAATCTTGCAATGGAGACATTCCTTATTTGCATGGTTGCAAAACATCCTTGAAAGACCAAGAACCATATGGGCAACAACACACCAAAAGTTGAGGAATTTTTTGGTGTCATTTCTTGGTACTTGAGAATTCCTATTCTATTCTGTAGGGTCATAAGACTTGTCAGCAAGTGAGTTATGTGGTCTGCACAGACACTGCTGGGAAAAGGACAGAATCTGCTTCTTCATGAGTCTGGAAGCTGTGTTATGAGCTAACTGCTTGAGGCTTGGAAGTGAATCCTTAGCATATGCATATTTCCAATAATGCTGACTATAGTATTTTAGATAGAACAATGAGTCAATGAATGTTGGATGAATAAATAAATGAGAGAACAGACAAATTATGCTCTAAAGAAACATAGTTTGAAAAAAAAAGAAACGTAGTTTGAAAAAAAAAAGAAACATAGTTTGATATAAATCTGTCAGTGACCTATCTCTAACTTGTGATACCATGTAAAAACTGGCTAAATTCCTTTGACTAGGCAAAAGTTATATATGAACATGAGCCTGGCATCCTGAACTACATATGTCTGAATATATGTATGTGTGGTTATATGTGTGCATGTTTGTATCTATACTTATGCAAATCTGCTTGAATATGTGGGCTTACATATACATTCATAAAAAACAATAACAACAAAGGAATACCTTAAAGCAATTAAATATTTTATGAATATTTTATTTAGAAAATGAATTTTAGAAAATTGTATTTAGAAAGTTAATTTCCTTGTAATAAAAACATGTTATTTTAAATTTCTTAATGTTGCTTGCCTTCATTTTTTTGTTATCAACACATATTACTTTTATAATCAGAAAAATATTTTAGCATAAATTATTCATGGAGGTATTGAGGAGAGATAATACACATTTAAATATTATTCACTGTCTTGTTTGCTTTTTAATTTTGTTTTGTTCTGTTCTTGGTACCCACTCTGGGTATAACTACATAAAGTCTGTATCTAAGAGGATAGTTATTGATTGAATAGAAATTAGGATTTGCCCCATGATTTTAAACAAAGGTTGAGCCACAAGGAATAGAGGATTAACATTTTGTGAACAAGAAAATCTACTTAGTTAGAAACCTCTAGTGTGACAGCATTCTAAATAACCAAGACTCCACTGTTTTTGTGGGTAATACTATGTGTGCTCTTGGGCTGGCCTCCTCACTTTCTCCCAGAATTGCTCTGAGTAACAGGGCAGACCACTAGAAAAGGAGGCCATGTCCCCTTCAAGGGAGAAAGGATTTGCAGTGAACTCATGGAACCTTTGGCAGAAACATTAAGAAAGACCTTGGACTCTCTGACTGCCAGATTAAACAAAGTAAAGGATGTCGTTTATTTTACTTAAGTCAGCTCAGTTGATTCATAATACTAGTGGTAAAAGCATCTTAGCGAAACAGGTCAGGGATCACTAATCCTTTCTTAGTGGCTTTCTTATCTTATTAGATTTAAGCTAAAGGAAAAACAATCCAATAAGCAGCCAAGATGCTTACAGAGAATTAAAATGCTTTCCGAGATTATTTGTGACTGAACACAGTTTCAATCTTAGCTTAGAATAACATTGGGTTGAATGAGAGAACACTATCTGTGTATAAAAAAGTGAAATATATGGGATTTGTATCCTCTTTACATCTGCAAGATCATCCCTGGCTTGGTCTTCCAGCCTCCTGGCCCTCATTGCTATTCTTCATCTTCCACTTTGCCAGCATCTGGTTCTTACCATCCTCTCCTCACCTGGAATCTCAGGTTCAGGATTCCTGGTATTCAAGATAAATAAATTCTCTGCATCAGCCACAGATTCCCATTGCTTCCTTTGAAAAATAAACATTTAAAACCCCCGGTCTGGAAGCTACTTTATCAATCTGTTAATGTGGCATTTGATGTCCTATGAAATGTGGCCCTGAATGTGCTTTTGGTTCCTTCTTACCATCTTTACATATGTACCAATGATTTGATCCTTTCCTGCTTTGTGAAGCCACCACAGCTTCTCAGGTCTACATTTCTCTTTAGCCCTTTCAGACTGTATTGTTGGCTTCCTCGCTATGCTTGGAAACTTTGGATTCATCTTCTAATGATCTGAATGCTAGATTATACCAGAGGCTCCTGTTCTCCTGCTTCCATTCCTGGGGGACCTTAGAGCTGCACAATTTAGGGTTGTTTTGGAGCACAGTGATTAGTGGGAATGAGTGTTAAAATCATACACTAAGGCATATGACCAGTCCCTGGACCAATCCGTTTGTAAACATTTCATTTTTTGAACTTCCCACTGCTATTCATTTCAGTCCCCTTATTCATGCCTATTGAGTCAACATAGTAGAGCAAAAATACAAAATGAAATCATTATGAGCTTTGGAGTTCAACAGTTCTGAGCTTGATTAGTAGGACTGCCATCTAATAAATGATTTTGGAAAAGTGCCCTATTTGACCTCAGTTTACTTTTTTCCCTAAAACAGGCATAATATCTCAGGGAAGGTATGTAAATTAATCAAAAATTGCAGATTTCAGCTTTTAATTTTAAATGTCTCTACATTACAATTTCTCCCAGGTTAGTGTAATTTCCTGCTCCAAGTTGATATATAGTGAATGTCTGTTAAACTTGTTAAATAAGTAAACGGATAAAATGTTTAAAATATTAATCACGTTCTCTTAGAAAATTAGCTTTGTGGTTGCCTTACCATCTGCTTTCTGAGTTGTGTTTCCTAAAAATTCATATGATGAATTGCGAACCCCCAGTACCACAGAATGTGGTCATATATGAAGATGGGGATCTTTAAAGATGTCATTAAGTTAAAATGAGGTCATTAAGATAGAACTTAATTTATGTGACCAGTATCATTGTAAGAGATTTGGGCACAGATATCCAGAGAAGGCCATGAAAATATAGGGAAAATTTAACTATCTACAAAAGAGAAATCTATCAGCCTTTCCTATACCTTGATGGAGGATTTCCAGATTCCAGGAATATAAGAAAATAATTGTGTTGTTGAAGTCACTGGGTCTCCAGTACTTTGTTATAATGTTCCTAGAAAATAAGGCACTAGCCCTTGACTTTAGTATTAAAATTGGTGTGCCTGAAATAAAACCGAATTTGTTTGTGTTTATGGTGTCTGCATTTATTCGTTTGGAATACAAATAAGATATCACTGCTAGGGTTTTTACCCAGAAACAGAATGACAATAATTTTTGCTGTTTTCGCTTTTGTTAAAGCAAGCAAAATCTGAAATGCAGCATGTGCCCCTAATGAACGATTCCATGTCATGCAAAGGATGTGCAGAGTTTGGAAAACAGGTTATATTGGGTCATGCTGTATTTCAGGGGACTTGTTAGCAATGATGCTTCAGGAGAGTGAGTCATGAATCTGGAGACAGATTAATAGTTCCCATTTCAATGTGATGGTGCCAAATGCTCAGTCATATTCCCTAGCAATGCCTGCTGGATTCCAAATGGATGGAACATGCCTCATTGGGTCTCAGAGGAATTATAACTCAAACTATATTATTTGTCCAGCACATTACAGATTTGAATGTATTTTCCCTTACATTTTTCTTCTTTGGTCTTTATTATTATTAAGCAAGATTATGATAAACTCAGATATAGAGTCATTTTCTCAAATCCCCACACATGAGAGCAGTGAGAGGAGGTAGAATTTTAATTCAAGAGCTGTATGCTGACACCAGGTGTGGTAGCACATGCCTGTAGTCACAGTGACTTAGGAGGCTGAGGCAGGAGGATCACAGGGAAGACCATCAATAGCTGTTTTGAAATAAAAAGTAAGACTATGTCTGTAACTGAATATTAAAGTGCCCCTGGGTTCAATCTCCAGTACCAAAAAATCAGATCAATAAAGATTTGTATGCTTCTCTCAGGATTATGGCTTCTGGGTCTCACTGCAAGTTATTGTCTCCATCTACTTAGGAACAGAGAGCTGATTTTTAAATGACAGGACCATGCAATTCCAGGCTGTCTGGGAGGGAAATAGGTGGAAGGCACAAGTTTTAAAATCAAAGAAGATACATCAAATTATCTGGTAGAAATTACAATGTTACTCAGGTTCGAATGTCATAATTTTAAGAAACACTTCAAACCAAATCTCTCTTCACAGATGAAGAGCAAAAACCAGAAAGCGACACAAGGTCACTGTCAAAGCTGAAATTTGGAAGTAGGTCTGTAGGACTGCAATGTCCGTGCTCTCCTCATGGCAGCATCCTATCTCCACTCTTTTTCTACTTTTTTAGAGTAATCTGAATCCGATTAATTTAGAAAGGCAATTACTTTGATGGGAAAGAGACTGCCATTATGGTAAAATCTCTGCTAGAAATCTCCTGACAAAGGTCATCCTTGTCAGTCTCTTCCTCTCAATATGACTGAAAAACATGGTGTGGAAGAAAAAGTCTAGTTCAATAAAATATTAAATAAGAGTAATATGCAACATCTATGCAGTTTTTACTGTATATCAGAAGAAATTCATGAAAAGCCCCCAAAATCCTACCAGGTTGATGTTATCAAATAAAAATGAGAAAATTTCAACACCAAGAGATGAGAGAACTTGCACAAAATCATGTAACTTGTACATGGAAAATTTGAATTTGGAATGCAGCCATCCTGGCTCCAGAATCTGATACACTATTTTATATTTTGATATAAATATAAAATATATTTTATATTTATAGTTTGTAGTTTAAATTATGTTTTATTGTTCTATGATAGTTTGATTGTCCTTTATTAGGCCAGTTATAAAGTTATCTAAATATCCCTTCTCTGACTTATGCAGAAACATATTTACTAACCACCTACTAGGTGCTTGGCAATGGGGATGCTCAGTTCTTATTCTAGAGTCATAAATTTTATTGATGGAAAGCAGCATTAAGTAAATAAATGCATACATATTTAAATGAAATATGTACTATAATGTAAGTATACAGGATACTGCAAAACAATAACAGGAGCTAGCCATTGATTTTATTGACAAAACTTCCCTTCTTGGTCAAGTAATATGCTTAATCTGATTTTTTAAAAATCAGGGTTCTGCCCAACACATGCGCAATTCAGTATTTTTGTGTTTTCATCTTGTACTTACCATGTAGTGATGTTACAGTATGAATTCTATTTAAAATGCTATATTGAGTAAGAATCTATATTTTTGTTAGCTTGGTAATAATGTTGCTATGATTTGATGTAACATGGCCCCCTATGTCTCATGTGACCGACAATGCAGGAATATTCAGAAGTGAAATGATTGGACTATGAGAGCTATAACCTCATCAGTGGAGTAATCCACTTGGCAAATTAACAATTTGAAAGGACTAACTGGATGGCAACTGTAGGCAGTTAAGTATGACTGGAGGAAGTAGGTCACTGGGGGCATGCCCTTGGAGTATGTCTTATCTCTGACTCCTTCCTTGCTTTCACTCTGCTTCTGAGCATCTTCCTTCCCTGACACCTTTCTGCCATAGATCTCCTTCCTGACCTTGGACTCACAACGAAAGAGTCAGCCAACACTGAATTGAACCTCTACAATGGTGAGCCCAAAATAAACTCTTCCTCCTCTAACTTTTTCTCACCAGTATCCTGGTCAGAGCAATGAAATTTGACTAACACAAATGTCCTTATTTTTCTTCTTAGAACAATGCTTTGGGAAGAACTTTACTAAGTCATATACAATATGAAAGGTATGACTGCCTGCAGATTCTCATGTTTCTTTGGTTAATAAAAGGGAAAGTGGAATATTTCTGCCTTCCTTGGTCATTAATATTAAATCAACATTGGGGGAAAATTAATATATGGATGCTATGCCTGATAAATTATAAGTATGAAGGAAGACATTGCCAATTTGGGGAAATGGGCACCAAAATGGGTCTGTGTATGGGTGCATGTGTGTATATATGACTGGAAGTATTTGGGCTATGAAATGTTTTATTACACACTTTAATAGGACAACCAAATTCCATGTCGAAGTCCAGATTAGCAGTCAAGTGGTATCACTGAAAGGTTAAGGGGTTTGAAATTTTTCAGAAAAGAATTCAAAGTCAAATTTTGATTCTTATTAAATGTTTCTATAGGGACATGGATTTATTTGAGGTTCCATATCTACTCCTCTATTGATCTGTCCATCTGTCTGTAAATGATAATGATAGATGACTTTTAGTGTTATCTTAGGACTCAGTGAGTAATTTATCATAAGTGCCTACAAAATGCCTGAAGAATAATGAGTGCCCATTCCCAAAAGATTATTATTATGGTTAATGTTTTTGCGCAAATTTAAAGTAAATACGTCAGTGAAACCAAAAACAATATGGAGAGGCATCTAATGCTGGAGGGATTTCTGATTTTCTTCTGGAACTAAATTTCTGATGTAGTGAATATGAAGAGAATACCAGATGTTCATTTTTTAACATGAACTTTAATCATTGACAAAAATGCCTCATTGAGCAGTAAAAATGTTGAGTCTGATCAAGATGTTAGAACTAGTGTATCATACTTAAATTAGAATCAACATCATTCAAGATTTTGTAAAGACATCCAACTGTGCTTTACAAATGTGGACAAGGAATATCCAATTTAGAGAATAGAGCAAGAACAGCTATAGTCACAGAGACTCTAAGAAAATCTTTATATTTACCTTAAATTTCAAATAAAACATGTCAAATCCAACATAAAGGAATTATATAACTATGAGTAATGAACTCATTTAGAGTTCAACACTGTAAAATTATTTGGAAATGTCTCTGTGGTATTTACGGATTTTTCAACATGGAAGAGTAAATTTATAGAGGGTTCTGTGTTTACTTACTTTTGGTAGGAAATATACATACATATGTAGTCTTCTCACAATGTTAATATTTGTTTCCCAAAGTATGAAAAATCATTCGCGTTCCTTCAGTCAGTCATTCATCACTCACTGAGCTGATCAAGGGTATTAACATTATAGAAATGAGTAAGAAAATCGCAAACACTCTTGCTGCTGACCATTTTCTGGGTGTTTCACATGCAGACTCAAAGTTATTTTAAAAAATAAAATTCAGAAATTATGAAGATAAAATAACACACATCACAGACGAATCACAGAGGTTTTCTTAGAGAAGGAGATATATGGATTGAGACTTAACACAGAGAAGAAGAAAAAGGACAAAGATAGCATAGGCAGGGGAGAAAGCACATGCCTAAGCAAGGAGGGACGTATGAATGGCATTTACTATGTCAGGCTGGTGCAGCGTGTCCAGGAGTGTAGATTTCTCAGGGAAGTTTGGACTTTCTTGTGATGGTTCTTATAGGGCAAGCCAAAGAGGTGGTTCCTGTATTATACCTAAGATTTCCCTTCGGAATATCTCCACACTGAGACACTCTGCAACATACATTGACTTACACCACTGGTATGACTATAAAAGCAAGGATTAACACTAACCCAGGCACGAACAAGCATTTGAGACTCAACAAGATTAAGTAGTTATGATTGAATCTAAACACCCGTAACCTGTATTATGTTGTGTGTGTTTCCAACATGAGTGCTACAATGAAAGAAGAAAGAACTCATATAAACCAGGAAAATACAGAAATAACACTGTCAGTGATATTTTACCTAATGATTGGGCATGCAGAATTGAATTACAGACATACATTATTTAACTTATAAAGAGATTACAGACTAAAAGAGGAAAGGATTGTGAACTTGCCATGTGGGAGTTGACTAAAATTCATGGGAATGGAATGAGGAGTTTCATGAATAACTAATATCCTAAATTAATTATAAAAACACTTGTCAAGTTCTGAGTCAGTGTCTGTGAGAGCGATGATATCAGTGTGAGCTGGATTCCCTGGTCTCACTTGGGAGGGTGTAATAGCAAATTCCTCAAATCCTACTCTCTATAAGCAGCTACTCATTTTTTCTTAAAGGAACAAATTTAGAATGTATAAATGTTCAATAATACCTGTTAGTTGTATTCATTTTGCAATTTAACAATATTAAATACTTTGACTCTGTGGGTCAGTGATAATCTGATTTATAATCAATAATAGGCTTTGAATTGTGGGTTGGGTTCAAGTCTGTTTTCCAATTATTTTTTGACCAGCAATTACTCAATTCATTTTTTTTCTCACAGGAGTTCAAGAGGACAGGATAAACCAGGCTCACATATTTAAGCCCATATCATAAGTATTAATATTTCATTAAACAAAGAAAGTTGCATAACCAAGATGGACATCATGGTACTGGCATAATATACTCTACCCCTAGTGGAAATGTGAAAATCTACACAGCCAAACATTTGGATATGATCAGTGTACCATACTGCCATTGAAAAAGGTTAGCAAGTTGAAGCACTGGTCCTTTATAAGTGAAAAATTTTGCATTATATATCTTGAGGAGTGTTAATACCCATATGTTCTCTGTTATGAAATGATCAACAAACTTTAAATTTCTAAATATTATTTTATAGTCATTGTTATGACAACATATAGTATCAAAAATAATAGTATTTACAATAAAATATTCTGAAAATTTATTTAACTCAAGATAGTTTAGCTATCATCACAGAAAACAACTGTGATGGTTAATAGCTAGAGTGTATGATGAAATTCCCACTGTCACTGTGGGCGTCATCACACACCACATGCTATATCTTACTTTCTGGTTTGAACCTCATCAGAAAACTAGGATCTACTTATCAATAAATACATATGTAAGTCACAAAATCATAGTCATTTTTCTTAGTCACTTTGTGGATAGTATTTTGAGACTATAGAGTAATAACTAAAAGTCCAGACCTTGTAGACCAACTATTTAGTATTTTTGAGTTTCATTGGGAATAATAAAACGTTCCTTTTAGAATTATTTTATAAATTAGAAGAGACAACTCCTGTAACTGCCACATTGCAGTGCTTAGAATATAGAAATGAAAGTATTAACTACTATAAGCATTTTTATATAATAACTATTATTTCTCTGAACCTCAATTTTCTCATCTGTACCATACATAGAGTAACAGGTATTTGTGAGCCTTCCAAGAACTGCATGAGCATAATCCAAGACACACATAATGTGTGTCCAAGAGCCAGGGTCTTGGAATTCATATTTTTTAAAGCTAAGAAATTTGAAAGAGGTAATCCCAGCACTTGGGAGGCTGAGGCAGGAGGATCGTGAGTTCAAAGCCAGCCTCAGCAACTTAGCGAGGCCCTAAGCAACTCAGTGAGACCCTGTCTCTAAATAAAATACAAAATAGGGCTGGGGATATGGCTCAGTTGTGGAGTGCCCCTGGGTTCAATCTCCAGTACCAAATAAATAAATAAATAAATAAATAAATAAATAAATAAATTTGAAAGAGAACCCAGTAACATCTTACTGAAACACAAGAGTAAAGGCTATCATAAACCCAGAAAATGGAATTAAAAATAAGAAAGCCAAACTCAGGGTATTTATGCAGTAATTGTAATCTGATTAGAGAGAAGGGAATCGAATAATGGAAGGAAATGAGAACAAGTTCTGATGTAGGCAATGAAATGAGAAGAAGTAGTTACATAAAAGGAAGCTGACTGAAGTTGAAGAAGGAAATCAATTTAACTCCTTTGGAAAATTAGGAATAATTTTGAAAGGAGTTTTGGAAGATTTGGGGTAAAAAAGAAAATTGAAAAAAGATACGGTGTTTAAAGAACACTAAGTCCCAATATCCAATGTCCCCTTCCAAAGAAAAATTGAAATAAGTCAGTACACTGCTCTTTTATCATGAATCTAAAGCTTTGTAATGCCATATTTGAAACTTACTTTAGACCCATTTGAAAAATAACATGTCATACCTGCTGTAGTTTCTTCCACAGATGAACCATCTCCAACAGAACATTCATCTTTTAATGAACGTCAAAACATTCATAAATTGAGTTTCCCAGGTCCCAAGTACGCCCTAGCACTGTCGCTTTTAGATTTCGAAGACACTAACCTTTCCAAGTTCCAATTCTATTTAACAATAGCAAAAAAATGATTTTCTGTTATCGAAGAAAAATACCTTATCTGGGCATTTTTTTTTAAAATAAAGGAGTCATATAGTGGGACATCCAAAATTTCATAAAGGTCACTTAATAAATAAGTCAACATTGTGGCACAGTGTTTTTGCTTTGATGACATGGAACAAACAACTAGGATGAAATATTTAAAATAAGAAAAAAATCTGTCTCAAAAAATAATTCAAATTATATTTATGAACTTATAAAAGCTTTGCTATTAATGCGCCTATATGAAAAAAATACAAAAGAAAAACAATTGCTTAAACACTTGTGAAATATTTAAGGTTTTTAAAAACATATCAATCATTACATGGCCATAGCATGTGTATACATGTAGAAATACTTTCAATACATGAAGATATTGACTAATGATTCAAATTATCAAATAAAAAAAATAAGTTGAAACATCCTTGGGACAAATCATTAGAGATAACCAATCTTGCTGGAGATCTGCTTTTCCCTATTTTCGGTCTTATTTTGAGAGCAACTTTACCTTCTCTGACTCCTTCAGGATTTAATAGTGTACTGTTGAAAAGCATTTCAGTTCTATTGTTCTGAACACATTGTGCCTCCACACTCCTTCTGAAGGCAAGCTTGGTCACCCAGTGTGTTTGCATCAAATGTAAGAGAAAGTTGCACTCTGAGGCAGAAGCTTTGAATTTCAGTGGGAGATTAGTTGCGTATGCTTTTTCCCTGTCATGGAGATTATTAAAGCATGTATCAAGATTGAGCCACTGCAAGCCGAAGCCCTGAATATCTACAATAACAACAGCAGCCTGTCAACCTGTCTCAGACATATAAAATAAGAGAAAAAAATATGTTGTTACATTAAGTAACATAGATTGATAGAATGGTCTATTATAACATCCTACCTTGAGTAATGTAAGTAATCTTACCTTCATGAATTCATTTTAATTAATCTTACTTATTAATTAAAGAGATGGCAGCTTTTCATAATGTACTGTTTGATCAAATATCTTGCTTTTTATTAGACTGTAAATATGTTTCCGATCTGGTTCCTGTATTTTCTTTTTGGCATTACTTGGAATAAGGTAGGAACTAAAATATGGTTTCCAAATAAATACTATTTTAAAAGTAGTTAACAAATGCTTCCTGATGGACTTTTATGTTCTAAGAAGTTATAAAATTTAGATTTTTTTCTAAGTATTTAATGCCAAATAAATGTATCATTTCTATAGGGAATATTAAACAATTGTGAAGTAAAAGAATATACATTCTTTGCTACTTTGCTTTGATATTTATAGTCTGAAATTTAAATCACTCCTAATCTCACATATATATTCAGTGGAATACAATTTTAAATTTTATATTGCCAAAATTGGGACACATACAATTTGTGCCACCAGAAATAATAGCAATATAACTACCGACAATGGAATTTGCTTCTTTGACTAGAAAAAGGTCAAGACAGTGCATATAAGTGGACTCAGTATATTTCACTATCAGTGAAAGTGACACAGCTTCCTCGTGTTTATGAAAAGGAGCAATTGAATATATCTTTAAGCCAGTTAATATGTACAACCATATGATGCATACTTTCCTTTTCCATTAGTCAAGGTTTTCCCCCACAGTTGCTTTTTTAAAAAAATATTTTCCATTCATCTTTAACCCAAACATCCTACTTTCTCTTTTAATGAAAATTTCTATTAATTTATAAGGTGTTTCTCATATGGTAGCTTCAATTTGTATTTATAACAAACTGGAAGGCATCCAGGAAAGACATTTGAGAAAAAAAGAACTAGAAATCTGTTGCACAGTTTCATGAAATTGAATTAGAAGTTTAGAGAGCAATCATCCCTGTCTCAATTTTTGTTTACACTGAGTGCATTCTGCAGTTGGGTGTTGGGAATATAAAATTCTTTAAAGAAAAGCAAGACAGACCATATAAATGAATGGTGCTAGTCATTGTGGCTTTAAGGTCTACCACAGTTTAATTTTTCCATATCTTGTTATTGAAACTTTTGGCTACTTTTATATAACCATACCTAGTTTACCCAATGCTGTGAAAAATCAAATCATACCAGTATAGTTCAGGAAAAACAACAACAACAAAATGAAGTAATTATTTGGGGTCTTGTAGAAAAAATCATGAGTAAAGAGGTTATATTTTTCAATTTTCATCTTGAATTTATGAAGAAACAGTTTTTGCTTGTTATGTTTTCATGTCACTTGAAGACACCTGCCATGCAGAGGGTAATTTCAAATAATGGTCAAGTGCTAATATGTGATATTTTTGACATTTCAGTTGTTAGCAAGTTGCAACTTTCCTAAAGTAGATAACTGAAGAGAACTTAATAAAAGTACTTTGTTGGACGGTGTGGATAGATTTAGAGAATAGAACATAGCTTGGCTCAGTCCTGCTGGGGCTGACAGAAGGTGATTTCCCCACCTTTGAGAGTGAAGGAGCAAGAGGAAAGAAAGGTGTGGCTAGAGAATCCACAAAGAGAATGGTATGGAGAGGGTCAACTGAGGGGACCCACCCTTGGTGATCCACCAAGAAGGAAGCCACGGTAATAAATCCCCTTACTTCTTCCCTCTCCTTCCTTCATGGTGGCTTCTTGTGCTGGCATTAACTGCACCCAAATGGAAGCCAAATATAGCAAGAAAGAGATATATTGATGCACCTTTAAGTAGTCAGTTGCCTAGAGTGCAATCGGGATTGAGAAAGCAAGCAGAATATACCAAACTCACTTTATTCCTTCCCTTAGGCAAATTGCAATATTTTAAGCAGAATAACCAGCAAGCCACTCAACATAAAATGTTCCTTACTTAATTAGCTATTTTGTATGGACAACTTACTTTGAACAAAGATAAAAGTTACACAGGATATTATAATGCCATAGTTTCTTTCTTTGTGAATTTTATCACTTAATAGAGACAAAAATACGCTAAAACTCCAAGATCAGGCATGGTATTCACTGTTATGCTATAGATGTGAGCAGAGAACAGGTAAATGAATCTTCCTAGACAAGTCTATAAATAACACCTTTCAGATATTAGAATAAATTTACCTGTTGAGAAATAAAAACTAGAAATAATCCTATGAGAACAGTGAAGGCAGTATTTGATTTCAGTTATAAAAAATTTGACCATATGGGAAGATACAAGAATTCATAAAGACTGTATGTCATAAAGCAAAACAGGCCTAATTCACCAATATCAAATGCCCCAATAACGTGTTTATACTCTAACCTGAGAATTCCTTTTAGCAGACTTTCCTGTTTATTGAGTAGGTTCCCTAATTACCTTGTTCCTCTTCACTCTTCCTGGAATTGCTGCAGACAGAATTACTCTTTTCTGTAGTTATTTGGTGAGGCTCCTTGTATTAGTGACAAGAAAGCACCCAGAGTAACAATCTAAAACT
>JAJEJO010053210.1:0-26016 GCA_020662805.1 Glaucomys volans | reverse complement strand
AATATAGGTAGGAGGAAGCTGCAGGTGTTAGGGTCCAATTGAACACCCCCATCATACTAGTTAGGAGGAGTATCTCTCTAGTTTTTTTCCCTGGAAAAAAAAAAGGAAAATAATAGTAGCTATCAAAGTAATTTGCTGTTAGCCTTTAAGGAGCTTTACATATTTGGTGCTGGGCCTGGGTAATAATAAACATTCAACTGATTACTTATTTACAGATGAGTCAGTACATGATGATTTCCCGCTTCCCCAAACCCTAGTGTGACTCGGTTAATGGTTTTATAGAAGCATGCTAAATCAGGGACATGAAGGAAGGGAAGTTGCTCCTCATCCTTCTTCCTGTTCCTCCCCTCCTATTCCTTTGTGGTCCTCCACACCAGGCTTCCCTTTGCTCTTCCTTTTTCTCTCAAGGATTTGTTTTGTCTACCAAGGAACTATAAAGGATGTGTAGCAAAGGAAGTCTTAAAAGTGCCTTTTGGTGACAGAGCATACATGCCAGGGGGAGACAAGCTGCCACAGAGATCTCAGCCAGCTGCCATGGGAAACGCATACCTGCATAATCAGGCTAGATGAAAGTCAAGAGCTTCCTTCCTTGATGCAATGGGGGGCTGTGGCTGTGGGGAAGCCCGCATTCAATCACAACTCAAGAAAAGAAGCTCAGGGGGAGGCCAAGGCGTTATTAACCTTAATTGTGATTGAAAGCCATGGAAGCATTCAATGGTGTCTGAGGGGCAAGGAAATAACCAGACCTGAAGCCTGCAAAGGACAGCCAGGGAGAAAGCCTATGTGAGGTAGTTTTTCTTTATCAAGGATGTAATTTAAATAAGGAAAAAATGAACTAATAATGAGGCCAATGATCATGCTTGTAACCTCATCAGGCTAGATAAAGAGTTTGGAGCTAATGCATAGATGACAGAAAGCTAGCTCAGCGGATTTTCTTGCTGGGTCACTTGTGGACTAGGATGTGTATTTGACAATCAAGTTTCACTTCAGGATGATTTCGTGGTATCACATAAATATATATCTGTTTAAGCTTCTTCTATTCCTCAGGAGAATACATAGAAAAACTCCATGAGACTGTTTAAAAAAGGAAAGGGTAAGAGATCAAAAGTGGGAGTTAAAATGAAAAATATGGCAAAGCAACATTAAAAAGAAGATACGTGTGTGTGTGTGTGTGTATGTGTTTCCTGGACAAAAGGGAAATAAAAAGTTTTCGCTTCTTTGACTTAGCAATACCATAAATGTATTTATTCATAAGGCTAAAATATGATAATAATTTTGATAGCTGTTTCCTTGTCAGGAAAAAAATAAATTTATCTCTTATCTTCTTGCCTTTTGAGAACAAATTCTGATGCTAGTCTGTTGGAGTTAGAAGGATTTGGAGACTGATCTAGCAAAAAGGTATCATAACAATAGGAAGCAATCACAAAATTCTTGGAGGTTCTTGGACAAAACTGCATGAGAGGAGAGGGGGCTGACAGTATGATGCCATCTACCACCTACGTACGACAAGGGAGTCACCACACAGAGGGGAGATAGGCAAAGGAACTCCTGAGGGGCAGGAGACCCAAAGGGGCCTGGATATTTAGGTGCTATTTCTCAGCAACACTAGAGGGAGTTTCTGGAACAGAGTCTGGGAGTCTTATAACTGTAAGAATTTTACAAATGGTCAGTGGATTTGAGATGAGATTGCACAGTATATGTAAAGCAGGCAGGCTATAAAAGTCTAAAAATCTTGTTTGAGACCATTTTGAAAATAACTGAATGTCCAATGGCAATGGGGAGCTTTTGAGCTAATAGGTCTCAGCTTCCACAGCAAAAATGAGCTTAAGGCCCAATGCACAGAGGCCATCTTTGACTCATTTACATAACATAGCCCCACCATCTGATTTATCTGTTGCTATTGCCATAGTTAGGAGGTTGTGACCAGGCATATACCCCAGATAGAAATGCCTGCCAGTTCTCTGCCTCTACCTGGGAATCACACATGTGTAGGCACTGAGCAGAGGTTGGGAGATGAGATGACAAGAGTTAAGAGCCAGTGGCTCCCTCAAGCCTATTCTTCCTGCCTTGACCTCCAAAAATGGAGGAGGATGAAAAAGTATATGGACATCAAGATGAGGATGAAAAAGTATATGGATCACATGGATATCAAGAATACATGTGTGTGAATGCATTTATCTTTCTCTTATAAATAGGTCAGTCCTAAAACAGAAATAGACTTATTCCATTTTATCTCATTAAAACTGAATGTTTGGATATAGTATAAATACATTCATATTCAAGGCATTCTACCAGGGACAAAGATGAATAAAAGAGCCACTGCTTTCAAAAATTTTGCAAGCCTATGTGGGGAATAAGGCTTGTGGGGAATAAGACTTGTGCACAACAGTTATTGATAGGATCAGGTGTGTGAAATAAGAGTAGCGTCCATAGACATTGGATTTAAAGAGGGAACTATCATCTGATAAAGAAAAGCTCTCCAGAGAAGGAAGCATCTGAATGGAGTTTAGAGGAATGGGAAGGATAATTACAGGAGAGTATGGGTGAAGACCAGGAATTCCTGGTGAAACAATTACATCAGCAATGATGCAGAGGCAGTAAGGTGTCCTCAGAGAATAAAAGGTAATGTGGCCCAGGAGAATTTTAGGCCTGTTTAGCAGAATAGTGTGCATCAGTTCTAGAAAGCCTCCATTTGCTAGGGAGTGAGCTCTGTTTTCATTTTTCTATCACAAGGAAGAAACTACTAGGAATTGTTTCCTAGAGTTACACTCCAATTTTATTCTAATTCAATGTAGTAAACTCATTAATACTATTATTAAAAGTGCACATTTATGTGTATATATTAATAATGGCTATGCAGGGCATCTTAATTTCTCAGTAGAAAATATGTGATACTATTTTCTTAATACCCTAGTGTCTTAACTTAATTACATGCTTTATACATTATAAAAATGTTTAAGAACATTCTGAATGTTGTTTTTAGGCTTATATTTAGTCTGTGGCTTTAATACAGTCAAAAACAAAACTAGACTTTCCTCTGTGCTATGGTTACTGTAAGTTTAATGAGAAACATTTATTTAAACATTATCCCTGCACTCACCATGCAGTAGATATTCCTGGAGGATACACAACATGCTTGGTCTATAGTTAAGCATGTTGGATACACAAGAAGTATTAGACAAGGACCTGTCTCAATGATTCAGTTATAATATGACATAAGCATGGTGTGACATAATTATTCATTCATTTAGTCACTCAGCAAATATCCTGAGCATATATTCTGTGTCAGGTACCATTCCAGCCTCTAGATTATCAAAGAATGATGTAAGTTGCAAACAAAATTAAATTAAGTGTTTAATTAGGTTATTACAGACTGTTTTAGCTAAGATGATTGGAGCCAAGGAGAGTTGTAGAAGACTGTAGTGCTGATAGTGACAAAAAACTACTTTATTGATTTAAAAACAGCACCCAAAGCCATCAAAAATCATGTGCTAGGTCTCAGAAAGATTATGAACAGCACTAGGATTACAAACTGAGTTTTTCCGGCCTTGGTCCATGCTAAATACTCAAAGCATAATGAACAAAAGAAAGATATAAAGGAAACTGGGGGGGATGGGGAGTCCAAGGCAGGTTTGAGAAGACTGCAGTTTGGACAGTGCACAGAGTCTTTATAAGAGGCCAGTGGGTAAGGATAGAAATATGGGTTAGGAAGAGCTTATGAAAGTACAGAATGTTTGGCTTAGTTTGTCTGCAATTTCATAAGCAACAAAGAACCAGGGCTTGGATTCTCACTGCAAAATGAAAACAATTGAAAATCTCAGGATTCTTTTATTCATTATTGAACTAATTCCATCAATTCCTAAGTATCAAGCCCTTCAAGAAGAGCTGTCCACAAGAAACACTCAATCCAGTGGCATAACATTCACTAGCATCTAGCATGTCTATCAATGTGACAGATGCTGTGATCACACTCTCCCTCTCTTTCACCTCCCATTCCTTTCTCCTCCTGATGGGAGCATGCACACAATGCTTATCAGACATCAGACACAGAGGTGTACCTACTCCAGTTGAGTGGGATTATGACACTTACTCAACTGAAAGCAGTGCAAGCTAATTATTGAATGATGGGTACTTTTCTAAATAAAATAATAATTATGATAAATAGAAAACAAGTTGCCATTAGATATTAATCACCAAAATGATGATTTGGGTATATGAAACTTATACAGTTTTCTTCCACATGTGTGTGATCCTGAATGCTAGTACTTGTGAGCCTAAAATTTTTCAGTAAGTTTCTCCCTTTGGGGCTTATATCCAGAATTCATTGTTCTTCATTTCTGGACCCTCATAGCACAATGGGCACCCCTCTGCCAGAGAGCATCTGTCACTCACTCTTCTGTCTTGTCTATGTCTGTCTCTGTCCACCCTAAGCTTCTGGGCAACCTGAGATCCAAGACCATCTGGTATAACCCTGCTTTCTTTCTGTATCCCATAGCACCTCAAACAGTAAATGGAGTAAATGAATGAAAGGATTTCCTTCCCTACTAAACTGTGTACAAGAAAGCTACAATGTTCAGAAACAAATATTTACAAAGCCTGCCACTTGAGTTAAAATACTCACCACATTTACATCCTATTCCCCAGCGATGCTGTTTTTTGATCTTCCTGTTTTCTGTTTGTAGGGTCATTGATTTCACATTCTCCATTTTCTCTTCAGTTCATTTTTTACTGTGTCTCTAACATGATCAGAAATCAGTAAACTAAGGTTCCATCTGAATTTCTTCTCAAGGTATTTTAGACATGGGACAAATTAATCTAATGATGGCTGCAAGAAAGTCTGACTGCAAAGACCTGCCGCAGCTTTGGAACTGCAGCTACAGCACTTCAGACTGCTCTAGGTGCACCAGAGCTGTTTACAAGCATAGGTACTTTGCTAGTGTTGTGCCAGTAAACCAATTTAAAAACACTTCAGAATACATTGCTTATCTAAATTAGTTCCAGAAACAGGATGACAGGATGCACAGCTAAGGGGAATCTGAAACTACTATACATGAGATACTGTAATTGATACTTCAGAACTTATTCAGATTATTGCCTCCTTTCTAGACATATGGAAGTTGAGGTTCATGGACAATAGGCAGCTTACCCAGGAGTATAGGTGGGTAAGGCAAAATATGAACCTGAGCTTAAACTTACCTTTCTATTATTTTAGTTACATTGTGCCATTTCTATTCTTTCATTGTGCAGCACACGCTACTGAAAAAGATATTCAATGCATTTTAACTTCTCTGAACAAGACTAGAAATTTTCACAACAGATTAATACTATGTGACTGAATTACCATGATTTTTGTGTGTCCCCCAATTCTGAAGATCATCCTTAAGAAAGTCTGACAGACAATTATCTTGAATCTGAAGACATAATATCTTGCCTTAAATTTAAATTAATACTCTAAGATTTGTGTAAGGTGCCTTGCCTCTCTAAACCTTGACTTTTCTATTTTTAAAACTTTGGCAATTATATCTCCAAGAATTCTCTCAGGGTCATAGTCATCACATGAAAATAAGACTTTACAATGATGAGCAGAAATCTCACATTTCTCTGAACAGTATGTTTGTAAAATCTTCAGTATGCACAGTGGACTACACATTATTCTTGGGGAAATAGGAAGATGAGATTCCTTCACTTGTGGAACCTACTGTCGGCAGGTGGAATGGAATAAAATGGGATCTTCCTTAGATGTGTACCATGCTTTAGGTATGTATTTATTGATTGTATAACCTGAGTGTATCATCTCACATTTTATAGTCCCCTTTTTCTGATTACCTCTATAAACATATCACTCTTCTGCTGGAATTTTAGACACAGAGAAGATGCTCTGTGTTTGCTTGGACTTACAGGTTTTCCTTTACCTTGCCTTGCAATTTACACCAACTCTGAATCTCAAAGATGGTCCTTAAGGGACCACAGTTTGGGCAGCATGGCCAGGTTATCCAATGAGCTAAGAGCACTCTTATTTCCTCTGTGTCCCTGCCCAAATTACTCCCGGTTCAGAAAACAAGATGTTACCTATGTTATTTAAGATGATGCAACATGTCTCCTCTAAACATATACATTTTTTGAAATAGAAATGTCTAAAATATAAATAAAGTCAGATTATACTTTTCTTCTTCATGGATCTCATTTTAAAATATGAAAAAGTTGTATTATCTCACTAATATCAACTAAATGATGTCCAAGTGTAAACTAAGCTTTGTTTTATTGAGTCTCTAGTGTAAACAGTAAAATCAAGCCTAGGTTAATATTTATTTGATTTTCCATTGGGCTATATTTTCATATTCTACATTTGAATGAATTTATTTAATCTAAATGTTTTCTTTTTAACCAATTGATCTTCACCTCTCAGGTTTAGCAAATATCTCATGATTCAGTTTGATGAAATATTTCTGTATCTTTATTCTATTTCCCAGTTACTGTATCTTTTCATCCTTGCTGTATTTTTCACAAGCTCATTCATCCTGTAACAATCTATTTTATTAAGTTGTTGATAACTTTTTAAAATGGGATATAATTAAGTAGAAATTTACAAACTATGAATTTTTCCAGGAACTAATAACAAATAGAAAAGTAAACAGTGAACACTTATGCTTTCCAGTTGATGTTGGGAAAACAGTCATTTCACCTATTAATTAAGAATGCAAATGGTAGATTCCACAACCAATAAGAATGTGCAGAACTCACAAATTATGGTAACCCACTCAATTGAACATCATAACAGTCAGTGCAGAGGGTTCATACTCAGTACTTGGCATGCCATTGTTTGAATCACAAATGTGGTGAAATGTTTCAAATAGCTATCTGATTAGACAATTCTGACTGAAGTTATCCATCTCATTTAGACAAGTTTGTTCCCTATTTCAAAAAGTGCTTGGGAAGCCATTTACATGTACTTGTGAAAGGCATATCATACCTCTGGACTGTAGTTACCTTTCTTTTAATCAAGGTGAAGAAATTTCAAAATCAACACTTTTAATTTTAGAATTCTAAAGCCCTGCAATTATAATTGATTTATATCTATTAACCACCTACCAAATGTTAAATTACATAATCTTATTTAAGCCTAGAAACAGGAAGTGGATGTGTATGGAATTTATAGCTAGACAGATTGTATTTCTTCATTTTTATGAATCAAATTATATTTGTCTTAAGCATCATTCTTTGGTGGGGAAATCACAGTTTAATTATTTGGGGTCCAGTCAACTTCCTTCATTTCCATATGGCATTTTGCAGAACAAATGGCACTTACACATCCAGAGATAGTTAGAAACAGTCTCTGTTTTCACTGTAATGTATTCATCAAGCCCTCCAGGCCTATTCAGTTAAGAGGTTGCTTTGATGCATCCAATCCAGAACTAGATCTGATGCACACAAGACATCAGATTTAGTTTCAAAGCAGCCAAGCAATCATCTTTAGATGATGTTCTGCCACTTCGAGGTATTGATACCATGGGCAGATGTGACCACCCTTTAAGAGTCCTGTCACTCCTGTCTTCTGACTCCTAGAGAATGTGAATCTTCCCCACTGAGATTCAGATTGACAGTGTCTCTCCCTTGGTTTCATCAGTCTCCATTCTCATCCATCTTCATTACATCTGTTGTAATATATCTGAGGACCCAATCTTCTGAAACCTACAATTCCTACCACATACCCAAAATACATCACTGTTAAAAAAAATAATAGGATGGAAAAAAAAAGAATTCAGAACATGGAAGAACATGAAAGCCTGGTGTCTCTCAAAAGAGTATATTATAATACTTTTGCTATTTAATCTACAGCAGCAGAAAAAAAAGGCAGATATTCATGTCTTCATACTGTACAATCTTTTGTAAAATAATACATTTTATATTCTGGAATGATCCCCATAGCAACCTTATCTCTGCAACTGTTCATATCCTAAGTTTTCATTTCTAGATGAGACAACCATTGTTCTAATATCAATCTACGCATATGGGCTCTAAATATTACTTACAGAAATAATAATTATTTAGCACTTTTTTTGTGCCAAAGATGATATCGGACAGTATATAAAATATTTTTCTAACTAAGGTATGTTTTATGTTTATGTATTAAACTTAACATTTCTTCAAACCTATGTATGAGGTTATAAAGAGATGATATTGCATATTTTTCTGTTATTTCACCTAAAACAGAAGGTCATAGACAGCTTTCAATGTCATTGTGCACACATTGATTTCATTTATCTTAAAACTCTATAGTATTTCACAGTGCCTCTGTACATTCATCTTCTTATGGATTTTTAAAGTGGTACAATATTTTACCATTACAGATAGTGTAACAATAGATATCCTTCTACATACATGGCTACAGACTTCTGTTATTATCTTAATAGGGTTGATTCCCAAGCACCAAATAAATAGGTAAAAGAATGAAAGCTTTTTACAATTTCTCAGGCACTTCTCAAGTGCTGTCTCAAAAATTTTGTTCCAATTACAGATCTAACAACAGTGCATGAAAATTAATCTTCAGCTCTTTTAACATGAAATTCTAATATTTTTTTAATTTTTTTAAGTTTAGTACTTGAAATCTGCCAAATAGTGATTTATGTAATTGCTAGTAAAACTGAATGCTTCTGGTCTATTTATTATCTATATCCCTTTTCCTTTGATATGCTTTTGCATACCTTTTGCCCAACTTTTATTGATGAGTCTTATTTGACGTTATTTTCTGTACCTCATGTTATTATGTGAAATTAATGACATTTACCCATGTTAAAGAAAAATAAATTGAGATATAGAGAAATAAAATCACTGTGCAATGATCATATATACAATTTGCAACTAATCTCCTTGCCTGACTTTAGAGTTATGTTATTAACAACTATACTAAATTATTTTCATACCATCCTTTTGCAGTATTTATACTTCTCTCATAAAAATATATTTCCCTTAAATCTCATTTAATAGGAATTATATCAAAACAACAGAAATTTGTGGGCATATAAATAGACATTTTTCCTTGTGGATAATTATACAGAAAAATGAAGTAATAAAGAGGTCATTTCTTCATTAAAGTAACTGTTATGATTAATGCAGTGAATAATTTCTAAAATAAATGTACTTAACCACGAATGTTTTATTTTTTTCCTTTGACCAATGATATAATTGCCATGGAAATAAGATTCTCTTTAGTATGTTACTTATGTTGAAAAATTGTCCTTTTCTTAGATATTCTTCCTTTGTGTATTTAAAACAATCTCTGTAAGTTTTATTAGTGGGAATCTGAAAAGACATTAAACTGAAAAAACATGTATTAATTACAGATGTTATATATTCAACTCATAATGCAATATTTTGATCATGGAGTATAAGGTTGTGCTTTTTACCCTTTCAAGGAAATAAGTTGACTAATAAGAATCAATGGTTATCTTTCAGCTTAGTGTGTATTTCCTTTCCTCTTTTAGGTTCTGTGAAGCAATACCTAATTTAAAGTCTAATATCTTCCTTTTGTTCCCATATGCAGCAGATGGCCCAGGCAACTACCTCCTACTATCTAATTCCTAGTGACATTTATTATTCATCAGAAAGGAAGTTAGAAAACATTATCTTTCCAATTCCTGGCTTGCATAATAAAATAGATTACAGAAAATATCTTTTGGAGGTATGGGCATGGAGATATAGATACAGATATCTATATGTAATATATAGATATATAGGTATGTGAAATATCTATATATATTACAATAAAGCATTAAAATGTAAATATAGCAACCACCCACTGAGGACCTTGGACTATTGTTTCACTAATTAGATAATTTGGTTGGAAAATGTAACTAATATAAAACAAATCAAGGCAGACTTTGCAATAGGGCTGTTTCCACGGATCTTTAGCCTTGAACTGTGGAAGCACAGAAGACTGGCCTAAAATGAAGAAATCAGCCTTTGCCATCTCCACTGGCTACTAATCCCTTATGCATCTACTGTCTATTACAGGTCAGGGAAGACAGTTGAACACTGAGTCCATTTTAACTTTGAACCCCAGCATTCTTATCATGCCTCTACTGTATGTTACCTCTCCAATTCCTGCACCCCAGGGCATATGTATCAGACCTCCTGCTTGTGCTATGCATCTTGCTGATCCTCAGATTACTTTTCCTCTCTCTCTGTTTTATTTTGTATGGTTCCCATTGCTGTGTTTTCTTGTTAACCAATCCAATCAGAAGCAGAAAATCATACTTACTCACATTAAGCATGTTTTTCATTTCTGATACTTTATTTTTCATCCTTAGATTTTTTTTTCTCCTTGGAGATGTTTCATGTCTACCATTTCTCTCTTCATCACGGTAATGTTTCTATCTTGTTGGATACATGCAACACTTTTATAACAGCAATCATTGTGTCTTTATTGTCTAATCCTATCATCATTTCAGTTCTTGATTTTCTTATATTGGTCATTTATTTTCTTGCTTATGGGTCATATTTTCCTGCTTTTTTTCACATATATTGTTAGTTTTATTGGATGCTGGTATTACACCTTTGATATTGTTGGTGATGGGATATTAATTCATTCCCTTAAGTTATGTTTTATTTTGTTGTAGTACATAGTTAAGATTCTGGCAATTCATTTGACTCCTTTCAGATGGTGTCCCAAAAAACATATATTTTAAGACTAAGTTAAGTCTCATGACTGAGGCAGTACACATCTGAACCTTCTACCTAAATGTCTGCTGTATTGCTACAACTTTCCACTCCAGCTGATGGAAACACACTCTTCCCAATTACCGTCATGGGCACCAGTGCTTATTTTGCCTACTCCTTGGAGGTAGCTCTTCTTTCCTTGGTGTTAGATGGCATCTTTTCATAGATGCACTCACTGGTCAGTGATAGATTGTGGAGGAGGCCCTTCCATAATGCTTTAGCACTCTCTCCCTGCCCCCCACTTCTTCTTCAAAACTCTATTTTACAAATTCTAGCTGCCTTGGTCTCCCAAATTCTGTCTCCCATACTTATAAACACCACCCAGCTTTGTTTGTCTTCCTCTCTCTACCCTGTAATCTGTAAACTGCCTCTAGGCAGCAAATTTATGCAAACATAGGACTTAATTTGTTTGTTTCCCCTCTCTAAGTGATCACAGTCCCATGCTTCCAATTGTCCAAGTCTGAAATAGTTGCCGTATATTTCATCCAGTTTTATAGGTGTTTAAAGCAGAAAGGCAAATTCACCCCTCGTAATGTATCCCAACTCCACAGGGCTATTTTTGAATGTTATTTAATTAATTGGGGTGGAATATCTATTGTAAAAACAAGAGAAGTACAAATTTCAGTATATAGCATAATAAAAAACGTATTTCCTACTTATATTTTGGTTCAAAGCAGGTATGTTGGGTTGGGGGTTCTCCAGTCCAGCTGACCCCAAGAAGTCCCTGGGACCTAGGATCCTTTATCTTTTAGTGCCAATATTCTCTAAGGTCCTAAGTTTTTTGTGGGTTCTCTGAATTCAGTTGGCATGATGGTGCAAAGAGAAAACCTGCTAATGTCCCTGAGTCAAGCTTAAAAGTGCCCTATTTCACTACTGCCAGCATTCTTTAGTCATATATCCCTAACAAATTGCAGGATGAATCAGTTAATGAAGCCTAGCCATGGGTCTAAATTTCTTGTGTCAAATGGAAATAAAATGTTAGCCACACATGCATTTGTAAATTTTCTAGGAGCCACTTTATACTGTAAAAGGAAACAGACAAAACTATTTTTAAAACTGTATCTTATCAGAATAATATATTCATAAATTTTAATAATTTTAACATGCACTTCATGTACAAATTATGAATGATAAATTTTGCAATTTTTTTGTGTGTGTGCTTTTGAGACAGGTCTTGCTAAATTTCCCAAGCTAGCCTCCAAACTGCAATCCTCCTTCTTACCCTTCTGAGATCTGGGATTATCAAAGTGTGCCACTGCACCCAGTCATATTTTACATTCTTGTTTTTCATATCAAGTCTTCACAATCTGGTGTCTATTTTATATTCTTTAATCATATTCTAATTCTGATGGTGAATTTCAATTAGAAATATTTAATTGCTATTTATATTTCATAAAGTTGGCAGTTCGAAAGTAGGATTAAATACCCAAGTTCTCCCAAACACATTTAAAATTTTATAACAATTAAGACTCTTTCAATTTCAAAAATTTTATTAAATAAATAGGTACTTAAATAAATAAATACATAAATAATGTTCATTGGTCACAGTGTGTACTTTTCATGTTATCAGAAATCACATTTGGCTAGTGGATACTATATTAGCCAAAGTAGATTAAAGCAAAGTTTGGTAAACTATTGCTCATGGGCAAAATCCAGTCTGTAGTCTGTATGGATATAGCCTGGGAGGGTAAGGAATGATTTTTACTTTTCCTAAATATCTGAATAAAATAAAAATAAGAGTAGTATTCTGACACAAGAATATTACATGGAATTTGAATTTCATCACTGATTTAAAATATTACACTGGAACATATCCATGCCCAACCATTTACATACTGTCTATACCTAATTTCACACCACCAGAAGAGTTGGGAATTTGAAAATGAATTGTATGACCCCAAAACCTAAAACATTTACTTTTTGACTTTTACAGAAAACTCTCACCCAGAAAGTTGAAAGCAACGAGAAACAGGATTTGTGAATAAAGGAACATCTCTTCTGTCTTTGCAATCACGACTCATGGAGTCCTTAGGGGATGTCATTTGCAGATATTTTTGTACTTATAATAAACACCACTGAGTACACACTGGATATTGAAGAGAAAAGTGAAAAGTTGTTTAGGGAAATGAATGATAATTGTCAGTGGGAAATGGGTTCATGGTAAATGAACCTAAAAACTTTAAAATATTAAAAAATGAAAGAGATTGTTATAGTTTTATACAAAACTCTTGTAACCCTGGGGTGACTATATGACAAGAGGTTGACTCAATAAATGGTAGCTAATGTCATGTAACCATAACCGACAAGATCATGTCTTCCCTTTTTCTAACAATTTCTTACTTTCAATGTCTTTTGATCTAACACATAGCAGAAAAATTTAAGCCTTCTAATTGCACACTCTTCATAAATTTCTGAAATTCTTTCTAATTCCAGCTAATCTGATTTTGCCCTTGGAGCTCCTGCTAAGTCTATGGTTGTTCTTTGGGCTTGGTCCTTCTCTAGCCACCTGACACTCTGCAGCACATGGTTTAAGCTCTCTTTTTGGTTGAGGCTGCTGACATTATGTGCTTCAGGAGCTGCGCTCCTCTATGGCTTCACAAACCACTCTCACTCCCATCACAGCTCTATCCCTGAAACTTCAAACTCTCTTGGAAATGTCTTTTATAGTCCTCCTGAAACATGAGTGCACTTAAGGAAGAGGGAAAAAATTAAAACAGATGGCATAGTTCTATGTCTTTCAAGAACAAAACAAAAAGCAAACATACACAGAATTTGCAAATGGTGCCTGGAATACCACATGACTGCTAGCATCCCAGAACCACTCTCAACTTTCCTATATTCTCTTTATACTTCAGAGGCTTCAAATATGAAAATAAAATTCCCTGAGTTCCTAGCAAGTTGAGCTACAGCTTAGTTAGGATCTGCCTGTAAGAAACACTTGTGTGAGAATGTGCAAATAAAGGAAAAGTCAGGTTTTCTCCTACAACAGAAACTGCTAGAAGTGTGGACAGAGTTCCTGAAGGTAATGGGCAAGTTGGGCATGGTAATGCACACCTGTAATTCCAGTGACTTTGAAAGCTGAGGCAGAGGATTGCAAGTTCAAAGCCAGACCAAGCAACTTCTCAAGGCCCTCAGCAATTTAGTAAGAGCCTGTCTCAAAATGAAAAAGGAAAAAGACTGGGGATATGGCTCAGTTGTTAGGGACCCTGGGTTCAATTCCTGGTACCAAAAATAAATAAATAAATACATAGTGGACCAAAGTATTAGAACCAAATAAGAGTTTCCACTTTTTGCTTCTCCTCTTGGCAAAGTTATAATATAATGATAATAATAATAATAATAATAATAATAATAATACCTAGTGTTAACTAGAGTGAGGAGAAATTGGGTGTATCTGCTACCTATTCCTATATAACAGTCACTCCAGAACTCAGTGGTTTGAATGCCATCCATTTTATTCAAGAATCTGAGTGAGCAGAACTCGGCAGAGACAGCTCCTCTCTCCCCATGTAGTGTATCAGGGTGCAGGCCATATGGCAAGTTGGTGCTGACTGTCAACTGGAAGCTCATCAGGAACTATAGGTTAGGGGCCTCTGTTCCTCTCCACATGGGTCTCTCTGTGGGCTACAGGATGGTGGCTGCTCTAAAGCCAGAATCCAAAGAGGGAAGGGTGGAAGTGGGTGGCATTTCTATATGCCAGACTCAGAAGTCACCAATTTTGTTACTCTCCATTAGCTGAGGAGGATATAAACAGTTTGCCCAGGTGCAATAGAGAGGCTTTGAACAGGTTCAAGCAGATATATCTTTGGCTATACAATGTGAAAGGTATGTGACAAAGTTCTAGATAACTATGTGAGATGGAAACTAATTTTCAGGCCATCTTAAAAAAATACAATCCGTCCCTGCATCCTCTCATATACCGATAGTAGCAACATAAATTAAGTACAACCTTTGGAAAATATGTACAGTAATTCCTAATGTAATGTAACTGGTAAAATGTATTAAAAGCCTTAAGAAAAATAAAATATATATAACCTTTGATTCAACAATTCTATTTCTAAAATTCATCCTATGGAAGTAATTGAGTATATTTACTAAGATTTGCTACAAATAAGTGCTAATTATATCAAATACTATTAACCTAAAATCCAAAATGGGAGATTGGTTAAATTCTGGTACTTCATTACAATGGAATACAATGTAGACACTAAAAATGATGTGAATGTATATTTTCTAACCTGAAATTATTTTTATCTCACATTGTTAAGTAAAATAATCAAGTTACAAAAACAATTATGTATAGTATAATTTTGTTTAACAAAGAAAACATATATAGTTTTTATATAGGCATATATATTGATATCATGAATATATATATATACATATATACATTTGTAGATATTGAATGCACAAGTGAAAATGTATATGAATACATCAAAATGTTAATAGTGATTAATGGGCATTGGTGAGATCATGAGTGTTTTTCTTCTAACTTATCTCTATATTTTTATCTTTATTAAATAGATATTTATTATTATTTTTTTTAAAGAAAGAGATGTGGGCAGAGATCAGAGGAAAAGTTTCCAATAGATTCTGCATAAACTTTCTCTAATCACTTCCTTTCCTGCTGACAGCAATGGAGATTATTGGCAGAGTCTACACTCAATTTCCTGACCTCCTCATTTCCTGGAAGTTAAGTTTCTCATTGACTCTTGCTCCCAGAGCACTTTCAATGTTTTTTTTTTAAAGTGACTATTCCTATTTTGCATTTCTTTCTGTTTGGAGGGAAAAAAATACTTAGTGTGATCTCTTTTTTCCTGTCTGAAACTTGACTGGTACATTTCACCAATAACATATTTCTGAATGAGAAATTAGAAGTAAATATGTAAATTCATGCTATTCATTCATGCATTCCTTATTTTACAAATTAGATATGCAGTAATTAGGATGCATCAGGCCTGAAAGGGCTGCTCTCAAGGCACATACAGTCTAGGTGCAAAAAGAAAGCTAAATGCTGGCAATACAGGTCAGAATAAATAGAAAGAGTTCTGTCAATGTCCTAAAGAAAAATGGATTTAACCTTTCATTCTGGCATTTTACAATATTTTTCAAATAGTTTTGTTAGGCAGAACATCAGTCATATTTCATTCTTTGCTCCTCATGAATTAGAACTATGTGGTATTGTTATCCCTATTCAAGTCACTAGATGAATTATTCATTAACTATGTAATATTTGCATGTGTTTGCATCTGTGCTTTTATGTGTGGAGAGATCACAAGAGGGGGGAGCAAAGAAAAAAGGTCTTATTATAGTGCCACCAAGTTGAACACGAGCACCAAAGTTCATGTGTTGGAAACTTAATCCCCACTGCAATGGTAATGGGAGGTGGGGTCAGGTAAGAGGTGCTTCATGAATTGATTAATGTTATTATCATGGGCTTGTTACAGAAGTTATTTGCCCCCTTCTTGTCCTCTTGCCCTCTCTTATCTGCTCACCTTCCACCATGAATGACATAGTCAGAAGGCAATTCCAAGATCCTGGTACCTGGACACTGGACTACCATAAGGGACTCTAAGAAATAAATTTATTTTCTTTATAAATTACCTGATCTCTGGTATTCTGCTATAGTAGCACAGAATGAAATAAGATAGATCTCAAAGAAATTGCCATCAGCACGTGTAGCAGGAACATTCACTTATTTCTAATATTAAGTGCCTGTCTTTCTGTTTCATTCACAAACAACTTTCATAAAATGATTTTTTTGAAATGCCTCTGTGTTATGTCTCTAAAAATCCCTTACAGACCATCACTGAGATGCTCTTCTCCAAAGTAAACAATGTTAATGTGGCATAAATTAATGTGGTGTAACTCATTCACTATAATCATAGCCTGACTCCTGATGAGCAATTCTTTCTCTTCTAATGCTTATAATTTAATATTTTTAAATTGCATTGTACTTCTAATTAAAACAAGATGCTAATTCTGGCTATACAATTAGGAAATGTTTAGAAAGTTCAACTCTTAATGATGATGAGAGTACAACAAAGAACTAAATTTCATATATTGGTGACAGAAGGTAAATTGTTCCAAAATTTCTGGACAAAAACTATGTACATCAGCAAGCTTAAGATGTGTACTTGTTTTGACATAATAATTCCATTTTGGAAACTCTTATATCCTTATTGCTTATAATATAGAAAAGTTTAAGATCAAAGGTGCTCATTCCAGTGTCATATGTAATTGGGAACAAGTTAATGGTCTAACAATGTGGAAATTATCAAATGAACTTGGGACTTCATATTATTGAATACTATACACTCGCTTTGATGAAATAATCTACCATAGACACTACTAAATGTAAATATCAGGCTAGAAAATTACACTTTAAGATATCATTCCATGAGTAAAAGTAAAGTAATAAAATGATATTGCATATGTTAATCATCACTTATTAGATTATGTACACCAATAAAACCCAAAATCTCAATGGCTTATAGCAAATATTTATTCCCCACTTACACTGTGTAAAGGTTGATTTCCATACCTCAAAGATTCCAAGGACTCCATGGTTCTGAGGTCTTAGCTGGTCTCCCATAAATTGTCTTCACTGTACAGATCATGTTTCAGCTGCCCTTAAGCAAAACACTTCCTTCCTTGGAGTTGTTTTTGGCAGAGAGCTAGAACACAAGAGGGCAACATGATTTTAATGGTGCACTTAAATGGGCTTTCAAGGAAAGCACAAAAACTGGAGAAAAATGAAACCTCGCATTGCTTCTAAAGCATTCTGTTGAGCACCATACCCAAGGTATTCATACTCATTAACCCCAAAGAGATGCACACAGAGGCTCAAGCCAGTGGTTTGGAAAATTCAACTCTGCATGGGTAATGCTGGCAAATGAAAAAAGAGGACAGACAATTCTTGACAAATCTGAAAAAATCAACCATAGCAAAGTGCAGTTTTTATATTTGTTTTCATTCGTTGATTGATTCACATTTTATTTTTAAATTTCATATAATTTATATACCTATTTTTAAGTTCACATATAAATTAAAATTTATGTCAATTATAATTTTTGCCTGAATTTTGTAATCAACTTATTTTATGTAATCTATCTCTACCTTCTTTTTGAAAAAAAAAATAAACGAATATTTGTTTACTTCCAATGTTCTGGATTGATTCTATTCTCCATATTTTATAAAGAGTACAATCTCATTGACTCAGTGAGATTATTTTACATTATATCAGATCTGAGACAAAATTATTACGAATTTCTCAATGTAGTATGAGTAGTTAGGGGGTCCCTACCATTTATCTGAACTCATATGGACAGCAAGTAAGAACAAAATCATCCCTGAACCTTGGGGGGATTGGACTGGAAAACTGAATTCTGGAAAAGAATGAGAGGCTTTAAGTAGAATTTACATGAAAGAAAAGAGATTCAGTAGGGGTGGATAAAAAGATCATGGAGAGAAGATGAAGGTTCAGAGTATGCTGATTATTGTTGGGACCCTATTGCTCTTACTTCCTGGACTTGATAAAGACTTGATCAGTCTCCACACTGATCTCTGAAGTTGATTTGCATTTGGGGATTTCAGCTAAAAGTCAAAAGACTCTACCAGTGATCCTTTCATTGGAAATTCATTATTTGTTTACATTTATTTTATACAAAATACTCATTTAGTCCTTAACATATTTACCACATCATATAATTTTTTTGTTGTTCATAAGTATAGAACTGATGACAATTTAGTTTACCTCTATTTAGCTGAATGAAGAATTCATGGTCCCTTGGGTCCTACAGACATGATTTGAGATCCCAGAGCCATCAGAGAGTTACTGTTTAATTTAACTTACTGGTATTTAGGATGTAGGTCTTAAGTAGCAGCAGCATTAGTATTAGGAAATACCCACAGAAAAATAGAAGACAAGAGAAATGAAAATGAGTAAGTAGATGATTCCAAGGAGAAAAGATGATGAATTTGTTGGAAAAAATTGAGGTACAAGTAACTAGGACTTTAGGTCAGACAAACCCGACAGTAATCACCAGTTGTAAATGTGTCTTAAAACTGTTGGGAACACCCAGAAAAACATTGAAGGTGAAATGGAAGCCATTAGGAGTGATGTGACTGCACTGTGATTTATACTGAAAGCAGAAAACCAATGTCTTAAGTTAGAGGAAGACTGAAGAGAAAGGTAAACTTGGCCACAGGGACATTGGAAAGAGTCACAACAAAAAATTTATCCAGCAGTGTCCAAAAGAGAATCAGACTCCATCACCCTTGGTGGCTCCTTGCTCACCATCTTGTCTTCACTTTGTTTCCAAAGCTAAACAGTATTCCAATTAGGAATCTAGATTCCCATAGACTCCAATGTAGCATGAGAATTCCCTGGATGACAGACCAATTTTAATCATTTGGAAGGAACATACCTTTTGCAATGAATTTTCTAGAGATTTTGCTTAAATAGAGCTTTTGTGTGTGTGTGTGTGTGCTTAATTATTATGAGTCAGGCAATCCAATTTTATGAATATGACAATCTTAAGAAAGTTTGAAGGCATCAAGATAATGTCATTCTATGAGGTTTCTTCTTTAAAAGTTAATTAGCCTTCAGTTGTCACCTTTACTTATTCTTCTGTCTCCCTACAAAATCGTAGTTATGTCCTACTTCCATAAAACAAGCAAATCACAGATAATATCTAAAATCCTAAATAGAGTTGGTAAAGCATAGTATGAGAAATTAGTCTTACTGAAAATTTCTACATGTCAGGAATATTTTTTATCAAATGTAAAATTGCAGATAATTACAATATTCTTGATTTGTCTTCATGGGATAGCATGAAAATTTAAAGAACTGTTAATAATCTTTCTGTACACTATAACATAGGTTCATAAAAATGTCATCTTGTGATTTATTTTTCTCACTACATCACCTGATTATTTTAATTGCCATTCCATTTGGATATCTCTAAACCAGCATTTGTTCTGTGATCTCCAAAAGCTCTAGCATATTCTGAATTATAAAGAGTTATAATATTAATTTACAACCCCCAAATATATGTTGCTCACCAGGAAATATAAAAGCCTACCAGTGAGTGTACTCACTCCATAGTACTTGTGGCTTAATTGTTTGGTCTTGCTACTTTATTTTTTCCTACATGGTTTTAAACATCTGGGGAATATTAAATCATTAGCTGTTTTGGTGGGTTATGTGGTTTATAGATGCACAATGCATGAAAAAAAATAAAGATAAAATTAGAAGTGGGGAAATTTCATCCATAAAAGGAAAACTCTAGGGTCATTTAATGGAATGAATACATTAATAATTTGTAACTTTTCCACTGCATCTCTAAATCTTGGCACTGAATGGAAATGCCAAATGTAATGTTTCACAGCCCATTTTTTCCATAAATATTCATTTTACAGTTGGAGAAAAGTATTGTCATTTAAAAAAATCTCTAAAATAAAAACATCTGGCAAAAACTGGCCAATACGTTAAGATCTAAAGAGAAGCATGCCTGCTTGTTACATATTGCTTTTTTCCTTGTACAAGGTCAAATTCTTCATAGAACTTCATATATTTATTTTAAGTTGTACTTTAAGGTAACAATGTCTCTACCAAATTATGATTTCCTGTGCATTGTTGTGTTAAAGTTTTCTTATGACATTAAGGTTTATAAAAGGCATAAAAGAAACAGACACTGTAAGGAAATGGTTGGCACACATTATGCTTCTAAGTCACTGCTAGAACTTACCAAATATATATTTTGACTTTAAATGATGTCAAGTATCCTTGGGGGTCAATTAAAAATGCATATTTCATCTCTGGTTAAAAGCAATTTCATGGAACAGAACACAAGTTAATAAAAGTCACAAACATATATGTTGGAGAACCTATAGAAAATTCATACACCACAGAGGAGTTCATGGATTTTTGCAAATAGATTTGAAAATAAAAATGTAGTTCATTTGCTATAATTTATTGAGAATTCCTTATAAGAGTCAAATGGATTATTTTTATTTTTTAGCTCACAATGAAAGTTTACAGAAGAGGACTATTTTTCCACATTCAATAAGTAAAATTGTTTTTATTGGTTAGAGACAAACTGATACTTCATTATGGTCCATATGGATTTGAAATCTATTTCATTGCCAAATTTTCCTTTTTATTCAATTTATTTTTTGTTGATTCAGGAATGCTATCAGAAGGTTTCTAAAAGTACATACATAGCTTCACAACCAGTGGTATTCTACATCATTTGTAGCCAGAAGAATAAGAAATTATATTCCAGTATATATGATGTATCAAAGTGCATTCTACTGTCATGTATAACTAATTAACGAACTAGAAATTCATACTTGACAATGGTGATGTTTTTTAATTCCTTAAGTCCACTGCACCTCAAATGAAATGTCCTACTAAAAAGGTACTAATAAAAATAACCTGTACTCTTGTTAGCAACTTAAAAACGTATATGTCTTGTTTTGACCAAAGAAATGGGAAAAACCATTATGACGTTTATTCTAGAACACATTTATTTATCAAGATATTGATACACTAGGAAAAATAGTTACCTTATGCCTCTGGCTGTTACTAATCCTGCATTCAGCATCTGGAAATGATGCACTATGTTGGGCCACAAGGGTAACCAGAGCTAACCTGACAGCATATCACACTAATTGCTGAGGTGTCAATGCAGAGAAATAGAACCTCAGTCCTTGATGACACTATCATGTTCCTAAGTCATCCAAATTAAAATATGGTTTCACTGGCTCTTTGTTGTATGTAATAAGAATTCCTTTATTCTTTAGAATAATTTGAGTTAGGAATGTCTACTACTTGGACAACAGTGCGTTTTAAATTATAGAAAAGAAGCTAAAATTTTTTTAAACACCCAAACTCTGAAATTTGCTAGATACTTCATGAATCTTATTATTTAATTTCCATACAGTCATTAAGGTAAAGGCTATTATTGCCACAAGAATAATGCTAAAATGGAAGCTAAGAGAGGTCAAAGCATCTATACCAACTTGATGCATCTAAAAACTGATAGTCTGATTGTGAAACCAGATTTTCTAACTCCAAATACCATGCCTTGTGCTGGTGTGAGTGTTCTTATAACTTGCATGAATTGTTTCTAGTACTAATAGTCCTGGGAAAAATTCTTCTCTATACAGATTTATTCTATTGAAATACCACAAATGACAACAGCAACAACACCTGAGTTTTATTAGACGAGCCCACCTTTCTCATAAGTGTCTATCATGCAGATCAATTGAGTTATCTATGTTATGTACAAACTATACAATCTTTATTTACTCTTCACTACCTGTATGGATTACTTTAGATCTGTATAATGTGGAAAGGTTACAGACATGGTTCCCTTCTTCAGGAGTGCATTCAATATCTATGAATTATACATGTAGACCTCACAGTATCCTTTCCTTAATCATATAATGATGTTCTCTAATACCATATTCTGTATTATGCATTCTGTGTTTTTTAAATTTTGTTTTCACTAATCAATTGAGGTCTACCCTTTTAATCATATTACTCCTATGCTACCTTGTATCTTTTCATATATAATGAGACATATGGAATTATTCTAGTATATTTGTTTTAATTAGCCTTTCTAATAATTTTTTCAAAAATATTCCATGTCAAAATGATGTCTTATTCATGCTGTTATCATCCAGAGCACGTAACGTTTATTCATTTAAAAATGTTTACCAAAGGCCTAATTTGTACCAGGTACCATGGAAGGTCCTATAGATACAAAGATGAATAAACAAATGCCTCAGCCCATGATAGGCACTTGGGAAATTTTGTTGAATTTAATTTAATTTACCCAACAAAATTGCAGGAGTGAGTCTTTACTGCTCATCCTAAAAACTGGGGTCACAAAATATATAAGGTTAATGACTAAATAATGGAGTTAAAATTTAAGGTTAAATGCAAAGCTAGTATTCTGCATTATGCAATTTTCTCACATAATGAAGATGAACCATTAAGGATTCACCACTTTTAAGCCTGCTTAACCCAAACAACAGTGAAAAAAGAATCTAAACACATTTTTTCAGCTTTCAGATGGATGAGGTTAAATTGGGCAAGACAGCAAATAATGAGGGATAATAATGAAGAACTCAAATCATCTAGAACATTAACAAAATTGATGTGCAGTTAATACTGAAAGGACATCATTACTCTGAGTGAGAAACTGGAAGAGATTTCTTTCTCAGGGCAACAGAAGACACATCCACACACCTCTCCATGTTCAGGTGAAGTCTGTTCCTCAGTGTTTATCTCACAAATCGTCTTTTCTCTGCCCTACAAACTGTCTCCGCCCCTTATTGGCTATCTGTGATTTGCATATAATGGCCTCTCATGTCACCTAAGTGATGAACTCTTAACTTGCTAAGAAGATGAACATATGTCCATGGAGTCTTCTAAGCTCTAACAACAATGTCAAGTAATATAATTATTTAATTTGATTACTGTCAGTATACCTTATTCTCACTAAAATATAATTCCGTGAGAAATCTGAGACTGTGGTTTATTTTATTTTATTGGTTGATTATTAAATCCCTCAGTTCTTAGAATAGTGTATGGTACCTAGTAGATGGTAAACCAATACTTCTTAGTAAATGAATTAATCAATTAAAATGTGGTGATCTGGATACTTTGCCAACAATTGGATTTTGTCTTAGCTTCAATGGTATCAACTATTCAGTGTTTCCACTGACTTGAATGTTCAGATTAGATTTTCCTGAAATTCTCATGTATTCATGGTACCTTTATTCCTTTAGTCAAACATGGAAAGCGTGATATAAAACTACTACATGTGTGCAGGAAATAAACCCTCAAAAACTAAATTAAATAATATTGATTAATACAATGCACAGTAATACCTTTATATTTATGAAAAATAACAAATCGTGAAATAGAGATACAAGAACTCACTCAGAACATACACTTGTCATCAAGTTCCACATCCACATTGCTTCCTTCAAAATTGTTTGTTGCCTTCTTACTGTGGGCTATATCCTCAATTATGTGTGGTAAATAAAGTGATTAATGAAGTGAGTGATGTAGAGATTATCAGTCTTCAGGTTTAATATTTATATAATAAAATGGATGTATTTGACAGAATAAAATTATTAATATATCTGTGGCTATTGGAAAGATTTTTTTTAATTTAATACTTCTATTATGTATTTTATGAAATATGATAGAAGTTTATAGGAACTATTTAAATAATTACATACACCACACACACACACACACACACACACACACACACAGGTCACTTGATCTCCAGGATGTCTAGGGTAGTATAACATTTGACATATAAAATATTCCATGAACTATAAAAATGGTTACCATTTTCAGAGTTGTTACAGTGAATCTTCAGGAGAAAAGGAGCAGGGACACTCTGCTATCCTGGATCCTTTTTTTCTGAACAGACATGACCAGCATCTGTTAGTCTCCAAGCCCACTTTTGACATCAACCAAGCTTACAAAGGGTGCCTCTAACCATAGCCTTCCCTACTCCCTGAACTCTGGCTTGATAGATATTGGAGATGGAATTCATCATATTCCCCAAGTGACCTCTGTTCATTATTTGTCCCCTTACTTGTTTGAAAAATAGGTATTGAATGAAGACTCTGTGAAGTTGCTCTGTCTGTGTCCAGGAACTCTTTTGTGTGTTGACCTCTCGTTCCACAGAACCTATAAAACTGTCTCATGAATGACAGCAGTTGTCTTTGAATGACCAAACTCTGTATGCCACTCATCTGTCGAGTCACAAAATTCTGATTCACTTCCTTGACTGTACCACCGAAGTAGGATTCTGGGACCATGACTTTTTGGTGCAGTCATAGGAAAGGGCACATACAGAACATTCGACTGGGATGTTGGGGGAGATTTTATAAGAACCAAGGTTTCTTAAATTCTTATTTTTCATGAGAAGTATGTTTAATTATCATTCATCTATTTCTCTCAGGAAAGAGCCATAAATTAAAATTAATTCTCACCATTAATGCTCTGGCATTTCAGATTTCAGAAAGGAATAGGGGTCGGTCAAACACTTTCATGCTTTTGTGCTTTTGTTCCTATTGAGTCATTTGTCACCTGCTTTGTGATGTCTTCTTACCATTCTTACAAAACGAGGTTAAAAGAACAATTTATTTGTCTGTAGCTCCTAAAAATTTAGTCTTTTCTCTTCCTCGAGTGTTCGGCCTGCCCCTGTTCTATGCTGGGTGCTCCGCATTCTACACTGGGATGTCTGATATGTCCACAAGATATACCAAGACTCCAGGTCTCACAAAAGTTAGGTCAACGGCCCATCATCCTCCCAAGTCTGAAGCTATAAATGTAACAGCATTTTGACAATGTCCTCTCCCATATCCCCCAAATACAACTTATTACAGAGTTCTAGCAAGTTTATCTCTTTTTTTTTAATTCACTCATTTTTTTTCTCATTTCCATAGCCACTGCATTAACTTAGTTCACATCATTTGTCACCTGGACAATTGCTTCTCTGACTTGTTCTTCCTAACTTTAGCATCCTTACACTGCAATGCACTGCACTGTTGCTAGAGGAAACATTCCCAAACGGAAATGAGTACTTCAACCCTGTATTGCTGTATAATGAGAAAAATCCTTACTCTTTTTCACTCATTATTAATATCATTATTCAAGTCATTCTTTTCTCCTTCGAGGGAAGTAGGTGGTTAGCACAGATTCTCTTACTCTGCCTCACGTCTCAAACATCACAAAATCATTGCAAAATCCACAAGCATTACAATATCAAAGGAAACCTCAAGAAGGCCTTCCAGAGGACAGTCATGGAGGGAAAGCACTTACTGTTCAGGAAATTACAGAACAGTGAATATCAGAGAGACCATTCCCATGACTAAAATGAATTAGCTGCAACAAACCAAAACACACAGACAACTACCCGCCAACATGTGACTCTGTCATTAGAAGCAACTTGCTTATTTGTGAATAAGTTACGAGGACAAAAAAGGACTTCTGGGATTATGTCTTGAAAGCAAGGTATCATAAGAGAAGTTGTGCTCATGACCAAAGGTGATCGTTCAATATCTTGTTACCTAACAAGAAAATGACTTTTGAGAGTTACATGGGCTATTTGTGTGCTGTATGTGCAAGTTGGCAAGGATATTTCCTGGCATGCATTTTGTGTAATATGACATTATCAATTTGATGTCACAAATTGCATACATTTGCCTCTCTCAAAATTTTGCTCAGCCTGATTCCCATAAATGAGGGGAAAACTCTTA
>JAJEJO010053209.1:0-10523 GCA_020662805.1 Glaucomys volans | reverse complement strand
GCACACCTCATAGAGACCTCACTAAGCACCTCTGAGAACCTCCACTACAAAACTCACATTGCCCCCTACCCATCTCAGACAGTACTACCTACACACCACAGAGAGCCCTCCATTCAACATCGATGCGTCTTCCATACTCATCTCAGAGAACTGTCACTGCTCACCTCAGACACATGTCATTACACAACTCACTGAGCCCTTTTCACTTTAGAGCACTTCCCTATACACCTCTGAGCCCTCACTAATCACAAAAGGGGGCCCTCACACACATGGAAGGAGCCCTTTGACACACCTCATAGAGCCCTTCCTACACAGCTCAGAGGCCTCTCCCTATAAACCTCAGAAAGCCCTCCCTACACATCAGAAAGCCCTCACTACTCACCCTAAGAGCAGTCCATAAACACATCGGAAAAGAATCTTTGCACACTTCAGTGAGTTATGCTATTTCTTGCCAGTTCTCATGAAGACCTCAGAGCGCCCATCTCACCTCAGAGAACACACAGTACACCTCAGAACACCCATACTATTCATCACAGAGGTCTTCCATATACAAGCTAAAGCCCACCTTGCTCACCTTAGGGAGCACTCCCATCATCCCATGTCATGGTTAATTTGAGTTGTCAACTTGATTGGATTAAGAGATACTGATGACTAAGAGGTTTCTAGGTGTGCCCATGAAGGCATGTCTAGGAATGATTGGAATGTGGAGAGTGAATTGAAGTGTAGACCCTCCCTAAGAGTGGGCAGCACTGCCCAATAGGATGGTGGTTTGGATGGAATAAAAGTTGAAAAACCAAGGAAGCAGATGCAGATTCAAGCTTTGCTGTTGTTGAAAGGGTTCTTGATTGCAGCTTTGATCATCAGAAGACATAGGACTCTCACTTCTTCACTCGTCCAGAATGCACTCTGCCAGCAATTCTCCAGGTAGTTTGCAGAAGGCTGGGTCTTGAACTAAGATAGGAATGTTGATCCCTCTTGTTCTGGGGCTTCCACCTCTTGGAATGTGCAGCTACTGGTTCTTCCAGCTCTCCAGCCTGTCGACAGCCACTGGGGATGATCCAGCTTCTGCTCATGTAAGCCTATCTAATAAATCCTTATATTATAATCATACTTCCTGTTGATTCAGTTCCTCTAGACAACCCTGAATAACACACCTTATAAAGTGGCGAGAGTCCTCAGAACACACTACACACCACCTCTGTACACACCTCAGCAAACCCTCCCATCACACTGCAGAGAGCACTGTTGCACACCCCTTAGAGCCCTCCTTTCAGACATCAGTGGGTTCTCCCTGCTTATCCCTTCTACTTACCTGGGAGTGCCCACATTATACCCAAGAGACAACCCTATGCTGAAGAGAACTCCCGCAGAGCTCTCACTTCACAGAGAAGCTTCCATACAAACCTTAGAATGTCCTTTTTATGAACCTCAGAAAACCACAAAAATATCTCAGAAAGCCATCATTACTCACCTGCACTGAACTGAAGCCATACTTACATATTTCAGAGTGCCCTGGCAATACTCCAATGAGTGCCCTTAGTGAGCAGCTCAGAGATGTCTTCTACTCTCCTCAAGAACCCTCCAATCACACCTCAGAGTGTTCTCCCTTCTCTCAGAGATCTCACTCCTCACTTCCTAGGGCCCTTTCTACACAACTGAGGTGGCACTCTGACGTAGGCAAAACCCCTCTTGCATCCCTGATAGATACCTCCTGCACACCTCATGGAGAACTCCCTAAACACCTCAGAGCCAAAGATTCTACATTCAAATCTGAGTGCTCTTCCTCCTGACTTCACAGAGTCCTACCTTCTCACCAGAGATCCCTCCCTTCAATACTTTTATGTTTTCCCTACTCATCCCAAAAGAACTACTCACTTCAGAAGTTCCTCCATACACAACTCACTGAGCCAATTCTACTAAAGTGTGCCACCTATATACACTTCAGGGGGCCCTCCCACTCAAGTCAAGGAGCCCTCTGACACACCTCATAGAAGCCTTCTGAACATGTCATAAAGCTCTACCTACACAGCTCAAAGGCCCCCCTACAAACACCACAGAGCCCTCACTACTCACCTCAGAACAGTCCCTCCAACTCAAAGAGCCCTTCACACCTCAGAGAACATTCTCTACCCAACTCATTGACCCTACACTGTAAGGCTCAAAGAGCTGTCCATACTCATCTCAGAGACTCCTACCTACGTACCACCAAGCCCTCCTTCACACCTCAGAGAGCCCTCCCTACACACTTCACAGGGCCATCCATACACACCCTAGAGGGGCTTTCTCTGCACCTCATTGAACAACCCCTACACACCCCAGAAAGTCCTTAGTACACACCTCAAAGTCACCTCCCTACACACATCAGAAAGCCCTCCCTACTCACATAATCCTCATTGCTGCACACATCTGGAGCCTTCACTACACACCTCAGACAGCCCTTCTGTCTCACCACACAGGCCTTCCCTGTACATTGCAAAAACCCTCCTTACTCATTTATAGGGGAACACGTCCAGAAACTTTAAGAACTTCTCCTACTCACCTCATAACACCCTGCAACACACCTCATACAGCACTTTTTCACACTTCAATGATTCCCATTTAGTCTCAGAAACCTCTCACGACTCGCCTTCCCAGCCTACACACCTGGATGAGTCCTTTCTACTCACCACTGAGGCCTTCCCAGCATACCTCAAGTAGGCCAGCTTACTCTCCTAAAAGTGAACTCTCATTTCAATGAGTCTCCCTACACACCTCATGAAGCCCACCTACACACTTCAGTGCATCCTCCCTGCATACCTCAGGGGCCCTCCCTACATAATCCAGAAAAACTCTAACTTAGCACCTCAGAAAGCCATTCCTACACCCCTCAAAGTCAGATCTGTACACACCTAAGAAATCCCTCCCTACTCACTCAAGTGCCCTTCCTTCACACTGCAGAGGACTGTCCACACACACCTTAGAGACCCTTCATCCACCCCACAACCATTCCTACAACCTCACAAAACCCTTCCTACACACCTCAGAATACCCTCACTTCATATTTCAGAAAGCCCTGTTACACACCTCATAAAGCCCTCCTTTCACACTGCAGTGTGTTCTCCCTACTCATCTCAAGGTCTCTCACTCTTCACATAAGAGGGTCGTCCCTGCACACCTTGAGTGTCCTTTATAGTCCAGAGGGTCCTCCCTTCATACCTTATAGAGCCTTCCATACAAATCTCAGGGTGCCCTTCCTACACCCCCCAGAAAACCCTAAGTATACATTTCAGATAGCCCTCACTACCCTCCAATAATTCCGCCCTGCATACCACCAAGAACTTTGCATATACACCTCAGAGAGCCCTTGCGATACTCCTTTGATGCCCACATTGAACACCTAAGGGATTCCCTGTACTCTCCTCAAAGTAGCCTCCCATCACAATTCAGGGTGTTCTTCATGCTCGTCTGAGAGATATCTCACTAATCACTTCAGAGGGCCCTTTCTACACAACAGTACAGCACTCTCACTCAAAAGCCCACGTCCCCTCAGATTCCTCCTGCACACCTCATTCAGAACTCCATACACACCTGAGAGAGCCAACCCTACCCACCTTAGAGAACTGACACCATAAATCACAGGAGGCCCTCCGTACTCATCTCAGAGAGTTCTACCCACACACCTCAGAAAGACCTCCCTCCACATCTCAGAGAGATCTCCCATAATGTCTAAATTTTCCGCCTACTCATCTCAGAGAACTCTCACTACTCACCTCAGGAGTCCCTCCATACACAACTCGCTGAGCCCTTTCTAGACTTCTCAGAGAGTCATCCATATACACATCAGGGGCCCTCCCTAATTCCCTCACTTGACCCTGCTACACACTTCAAGGAGCCCTCTGACCCACCTCATAGAGTGCCCTGACCCATGTAGTAGAGCCCTCCCTTCAAAGGTCAGAGGCCTGTCCCTAGTGATCTCAGGGATTCATCCTGACACACCTCAGACTGCCCTCCCTAAATATTTCAGAAAGTTCTCACTACTCACTTCCAGAGAAGTCCCTAAACACCTCAGATTGACGTCCCTACATACCTCAATGAGTTCTCACTCTTCTCTTTTGCAAGGCTCCTAAACACCTTAGAGTGCCCTCCACACTTTTTATGCCCTACACACTAAGAGACCCCTCACTACACCTCAGAGAGCCCTTTCTACCCATCACAGAGGCCTTTCTTATAGACCTCAAATGCCCCTCTTTTCTCACCTTAGGGAGCACTCCCACTCATGTCAAGGAGCCCTTCTCCATATGTCATAAAGTCCTCCTACACACTTCAGAGTGCTCTCCCTACATAACTCAGAATGTCATAATGCCATCACTACCTGCCTCAGGGAACTCTCCCTTCACACCTCGGAGATCCCTTTGTAGGTACCTCAAAAACGTCTGCCTACATTCCTCAGAAATCCCTCCCTACTCACATACAATCACCGTTTCTACACATCTCTGAAGCCCTCCCTACACACTTCAAAGAACCATCCCAACCCATCTCAGAGATCCTACACTACAAAACAGAGAGCTGGTCTACTCATCACACACAGTCCTCCCTCCACAACTCAAAAAGCATTTTCTTCAACAACTTCACTGCAGAGAGCTTTCCATATACATCTTTGAGATGCTTCATCTGCACCACATTGAGCAACCCCAAGACACCTAAGTAAGTCTTTCATACAGACCTCAGAGAAATCTATGTACCCATCAAACAGAACCTCTCCACTCACCTCAGAAACCTTCCCTTCACAATTCAGAAAGCCCTGTAACACCGCATAGAGCCCTTCTTGCACACATCAATGTGTTATCCCTACACATTTCAGAGCTCTCTCATACTCACATTAGAGGGTGGTCCCTATGCAGCTCATTCTTTCTTTCTACTCCCCTACATGCCTTGGTAAACCCTTTCTACACACTTCAGAATGTCCTCTCTATTCACCTCAGAGAATCCTCCCTTCAACAAATATGTGAAAGAGATGTTTGACATCTTTAGCACCCAGGAAAATTCATATCAAAACTACACTAAGATTTCATTTCCAATTACATCATCAATCATCATTAATATAAATAATAATTGTTGAGGGCAAAGATGCAGATAAAAGGGAACATTATACACTGTTGGTTGGATTGTCAAGTAGTGTGTTCACTATAGCAATCAGTATAGTGGTTTCTCACAAGACTAGGAATGGAATTACCACATGACCCCAATACATCCTTACTAATATTTACCCAAAAGATCTAAAGTCAGCATACTATCACAATATATGTATAACCATTTGTATACCAGTGTCATTGACAACAGTCCAATTATGGAATCAACCTAAAAGTTCATCAAAATGAACAGATAAAGAAATGCAGCATATATAACCAAGGAGGTTTACATCACCATAAACAAGAACAAAATTGTGTCATTCACAGGAAAATGGATGGAACTGGAGAATATCATGCTAAGTGACTAAGTCAGACTCAGAACAACAATAGTCAATATTTTCTCTCATAGATAGAAGATAGAGGGGGGGAAATAAAAACCAAAATGCTCTCATAAAAAAAGAGGAGAAAAGTTGAGTAGAAAAAGAGTTTGGGGAAGGAGAAGAAATAAATGGAAAGTACTGGGAACTTAAATTGACAAAATTATGTTATGCGCACATAATGAATACATCACAAATGGATCTTACATGAAGAATTATAATGCACCAATTTTTTAAATGGAAGCCAAGAGCTAAAGACCAATGAGAAATGGCTTCCACCTAAGTCTTATTGGCCAGTACATAATAGTGGCTACATCTACTTGCAAAGGATGATGGGAAATGTAGTTTTTAGTCATTCAAAATATAAAAAGTAGTTTTATTCACAGTAACTGGTATTATATCAAGACGTTTATGTCTACAACAATATAGCTTCACTTGTTAACTTGTAGAGATATCTTTGAAATGCTGGTTCTGTGGCAGGCACCAAGGGATCACTGTGTGTTCCATTAGTGGAGTGAAAATTAAGGCCTGTCCTCCCCTGGATTAGGGAACACTCACTGTGCACCAAGTACGTACTATCCATGACTTCAGTCATCTCTTACAGATAAGTGAACAGAGCCTCTGAGAGGTTAAAACTATATTCGAAGCTCTATAAACATATAAACAGCCAGAATTCAAATACACATTGATCCACACCAGATCTTGGTCCACTAATATTTATTCTATATTAGTCACTACACCAGAAAACCTCCATGAAAGCTTTCATAAAGCCAATAACTGGGACCTACTCCCCAGAGGTTCCTGTTTAAATAATTGGAGCTATGTCAAAGGTATCAGTGTAGCTCTCCCTAAGCTTCAAAATTAGAGATCACATCATTTTCTATTAAAAATTAGGGGAAATTAAAGAGAGATTGAAGTCACCTGCCCAAAGTCACACACAGTCCACAGTAGAGCAAGGGTGGGAGTCTATACCTCTCTATCTCACCAAAGAGTTCTTCATGGCTGCACAAAAACAGACTTCAAATGTTGAGGGGAAACTGATTAAGCCTCTAATATGGTTCACCCTATAAGTTTTCCAATTTCTATAAACATATAAACAGCCAGAATTCAAATACACATTGATCCACACCAGATCTTGGTCCACTAATATTTATTAGTGGGGGACAGGATTCCAGGAAGCAACTTGGTGATCAATGAGCCAGGCCATGACAGGGAGTAGAGCAGAGCCACAATTAACAAAGCATTGGTGTGGCTGGGCCAGGATGAGGCTGCATTTGGGGACAAACTTTCAAAAGCACATGAAGCCCTGGGTTTCCTCCTCCCCAGATGAGTCCTGCCTGATTGTGCTTGTTAAACTACTTGGGCTCCTTTCCTACTTTATATTTTTCTCCCACATGGCTTTGGAAGTCTCATGCTTTGGGATTTGTTTGAACCTATAGTTTTCAAACCTCCCCAGGCCCATCCATGTGGAATTTTAGCTTGTAGAGGTTTCTGTTTTTGATAGATATATGTTCATTTAGTTCAACTTTCCAATTCTCTCTAGAAATATCTATTTTTTCTTTGATCATCACAACTGTATTAACCCTTCACATATTGAAAATTGTTGCAATAAAGGAATACCTTCTGATTAGAACACCTAGAAGATCAGTGGGTCTGCCTGAAATTATTGTACTTTGGACTTCAGGTCACAGGGCTCTATTTGGCCTTTAACATTTTATAAAAGTTCATATAAACTATACAGGAGACTGAGCCTAATTTTACATGGAGTCACGTCAGAGAAAGTGCAGGCCTCCTCTGACCTTCATTAGTGAGGAGAAGGGTTGATCATGCAGATTCCTCAGAACAGACCCCCACATCAAGCTCTGCCTCAGTTCCAAGTTTAACCTGCCTGTGATCTCCTCACCCTGTGACCTTCAGCTCTGCCCCTACTTTTTAATTTTCCTTTGTATATTAGATTAATTTTAATATTTGACTCAGTGCTTGAAAATGAAACTACCAGTTTGGAATTGGTGGCATATAGAACAAGCACTAGCCAGAAACCAGATGCTGCATATGAGAACAAACTTGAAAAAGGGGCTCATCATGCACTACATGGACATGACCCTGAGACAAACTGTGAAGCCACGGGGGAGGCAGGAAACGGTGACCCCTGGTAGAGGCGAATGAGTTGTGGAATGGGTTTGCACTAATTTGATCTTTTGATCAAAATGAGAGAAACTGATGGGGACATGCTCCCAATCACCATCCTCTCAGAAGTGTCCAGAGAACAAAGAGAAATGTTTGGATCCCAGCTCTTCCAGAATTGGTGTTATCCATCAGAGAAGACGGTAAAATTAAGAGCTAGGTGATGTGTTCCACTTGGGAAGCCACAGTTTTGTGCTCATGATCCGATCTCCAGTCAGATCATGTCACCTTTCTACTGATAATAATATCACTGGCCAGCAGAGACAGGACTTAAAGACATCTTTCCCTTAAAACTTACAGCACTTTGGGCTCTTCTCAGATGCAGAGTCCTCCCTTGCCTCAGACATTGGGATCAGTGCCTCTGTGTCCTCAGATGCAGAATTAGTGTTTGACTGGGTCCTAGAAAGTCTACGGAAGGAGAAAATTTGAAGATGCTGGTCAGGTGTCTGTAGATGTGAAGGAGACATCAGTGCTAACTCCTACTCACCACAGAGGACACTGCTCTGTCGAGTGCAATGAGGATATGTTCTTCTAAGAATATTTGCCTCTTTAATTTAGATCCTTTTAAAATGAGTCAATTTTTTCATAGGGAATGTCAATTTGAGTTTTCCATTTGTTTTAAATTTAATGACTTCTAGTGACATAATTTACATATGGAATGTCATCTACAGATTTTAAACCTTACTTATTTGTATACATATTATCAGGGAAGACATGAGTTTTAATTTAACATTTTAAATTGGAATGGAATGTCATCTACAGATTTTAAACCTTTCTTATTTGTATACATATTATCAGGGAAGACATGAGTTTTAATTTAACATTTTATTACCTGTAATTTTTCTTCTGTTGTCTTCATAAATCAAGTAGAACTATTATAGATGTGACTCCTACAGTTTCAGTAATTACAAGTTTTAACATCTTTAGAAGGGAATGGAGTTCAATGTTCGAAACCTGATTTCATAGATCAGAATCTCACATTGCTATAAACTATCTACTTATATTTTCTCATGAAATCTGTGGATCCAAAATAACTTCACAAATTAAAAAGTCCCTGACCCTGTACTCTGTCAGTTAGGAAATGTCAAATGAGAGAATCGTGATCATCCTGAGAGGGTTTTGCAGCACTTTAAGCATCTTTAAAGATCAAATGAACATACTGGTAGCTTCTCATTCCTGGATCCCAAACACCCAGAAATATAATTCCCAAGTGTGGAGGAAGAATATTTGTGTTCATTTCTATGTTTGTTTAATCAGTAAAATATATAGATATCCTTTCCAATTTCAGTCACAATGGAAATGTCTGAATCTTATTTTGTTTAGAGGAAAAATTATGTGAGTGGAATCCCATTCTGCTCTGGTCATTGTACTAAACTTTCAGACTTTTTCCCAAATTCAATTTTTCATGTCTTTCACATGAACATGTAAGTGTGAACCTATCTCCTTTCCCCATCACTAAAAAATAATAAGATGTCACAGGAAAACCAAATCTATTGAGCATAAAAGCAGGACTTGAATTTTATATCATTATATCACTCAGGGAGATGGACTGTCATAGCTTGGGGTCTGCAAAGAAGTGTCTGAGGGACTTCCTGTTTCTTTACTTTAAAAGAAAGTTACTTTTATATTACTTGTCATTTTCAGTAGCTTTTCTCAGGAGAAATTTATAATAGCGGTAATATAAACATCATAGTTGTAAGTGTGAACCCTGAGCTGTACATTACTACCCTGACTATTCACAAAAGAAAACCATAGTTCTCACATCTACTTCTCATAAATACCTGCCATTCTTTTGGTCAAATGTAGGGAAATAAAGGAAGGGAGGAGAAGAAGGGCAAAAAGGGAAGGGATCTCTGACACAGGTCAGCATGCAATCATCTTTTATTCTCCATTATTATCCCTTATTCTCCTTTCTTCTATCCTGTTACATATGAATTTGGCCTTTTATACACCTACAGACAAAGAAGGCAAAAAGCCAACAGCAATGAATTCCCAGGCAAAGGAAGGCAAATTGCCAACAGCAATGGCTAGGGCAGAAGCACAACAGCCAGATAACCACTCCTTGAACTGTTTCTTAATCTAACCTAGACCCAAACATTTCAAGCTCTGTCCTTTCTCAGGGCCAGAGAAACATCCTTGTTTGCAAGCAATGTTCTCTCTATCTGTTTCTGACCTCTTGGCAGAATATCCTGTTTGCAGGCAATTGCCACCAAGGACCACAAAGTCCCTAGTTTGTAAGAGCATCTGTAGTCAAAACTCCTGATTTCTCTCTTGGTAGAAAATCCTGTTTGCAGGCAGACCCCACCAAGGACCACAAGGTGTCTTGTTTGCAAGAACACCTGTAGTTTTTAATTTTTGATTCCCTACAGTCCATTATTGTCCAGGGTTTTCTCATGATATTGCTGGGGTTTGTGCCCTTCTCAGCAGGTGTGCTCACAGAACTGACATCTCCTGGCTGACGATTTTGCCTTCCCTGAGGTGCTGCTACCTAATGCTCTTCACAGATTCGCAGCACAAGTAGTGCTGAAAGGCAGAGGGTGCTGCCTGCATGACCTTCAGGCACAAACCAGTCTCACTTCCCCAATCCCTTTTTCCATTTTTACTTTAGTGAATGGAAGGGGAGGATGGGGAAGATTGGCAATAGCGATGAAGCAGAGCTGTGCGATAACCACAATCTAATTATGTGAGGCTGCACATGCATAGCTAAGTGGTGAGTAAATACTAGGATTTATTTGTCATCTCATCTCTAAGAGAGAGAGGCAGGATGATGCTCTCACTGCAAAATTGAGAACAGATGTGTCCTCCCTTCACTCCTTTACCCCTTTACCATGTAATCTACCCATCTATAAGATCC
>JAJEJO010053208.1:0-24151 GCA_020662805.1 Glaucomys volans | reverse complement strand
CCAAACAAAGAGGATGCTGAGCCCACAGGTGGGCGCAGGACTCCAGTTGGCCAAGGAGGGCCCCAGGGAACTCTGGCAGTAGAGGCAGGGAGCCCAGGCCTTTGGTAGGCCTGGTGGATGAGGGCCCACTTTGGAAGCCTCATCAGCGACTGGCAATGCAAAGGGTTTCCCCAGCTGGAGGGCAGAGGCTGCCTGGAGCCCTGGCTGCTGAAGAAGGGCCAGACAACCCAGTGACTCCAGAGGGTGGTCTTCTGCTAGGAATACCCTGGACACCAGAGGGTCAGGGTAGAATGGGATTGGGGCAGGCAGAATGCCCAGGTGACCAAGGAGGTTTCATGGTTCAAGGCCTGGATGTTGGTGAAGAAACAGTCCTGGGAGCCAGATGGACAGGCACAGAAGAGCAGAGCTATCACTCAGGGCTAGAGGGAGAGTGCTGGAGAGGGATGAGGTGTGGGTAGACTCAGGACTCAGTAGACAAATGAGTCTCTAGGTGGAACCACAGAAAGATTTGTATGAAGCAAACAGAACTGTGGCCTTTCCTATTCTCTGTGTCCAGCAGAGAGCAGGAGGTGTGCATTCAGGACTGACCTACTGGCACGTTCTCTGTCCATCAGAAAGGCAAATCTCCCCACTGCTCCTGGTGCTGGGCTCAAGGAAGGGAAGGAAAGGAAGGAAGGGAAGGAAGGCATGTGGTCCTTGGTGGCTGCTGGGGTCCCACAGGCAGCATGCTGTGGTTTGAGTGTGATTGGCACGCCCAGCAGGGTCCACTGAGTGAAGGCTTGCAGTGCAGGGTGGCACTGTATGGAAGTGGGGCATTTTTGGAGCTTGGCCTAGTGGACAGTCCAGTGACCCCATGATGGGGGTGCTCTGGGACAATGGGTAGTGCTCACGGAGGGCTGTTATAGAGACCAAAGTCTATCTGACCCACCTGGAGATGGGATGCTTGCTCCACACACCATGCTGAGGTGATGCCCATGGGCAGATCAAGAGGCCCTCACCAGAACTGGCCTGAAACAGGTTCCATGGCTTAGAAATGCCAAACATGAGGGAAATGAGCTCTTCTCCATAGAGACAGCTGCCTTGGGCATTTCCTTGCAGAGATGCAAGACCCACCAACAGGCAGTGACATTCCTGTTCTGTTCTGCAGGCCCATAGTCCAAGATCACAGCACTGGCAGCCTTGGTGTCTGGCCAGGGCCCCTTCTGGGTCCTGGACATCCCCTCTGGCTGTGTTCCACATGGCAGAGCCCGTGCTCCTTGGGCCTATCCCATGGGAGCACCAATTCCTCAGAGGGCTCTGCCTCCTGACCTAATCCCCCTCCATGCTCCTCAGAGGTGTGCATGAAACATGGGGGAGGGGTCACCAAACATTAAGGCCATGCAGTTCCTCCCAAAACACACATCCCTCTTGGACATGTCAAATGCATTCATTCGCCTCCAATAGCCTCCAAACTCCACTCTGACAGCTGGCTCTGGGAGGATGGAACCAGGACACAGACACCTGCCACCAGCAACTGCAAGTGTTGAGGGGCCTCCCCACAAGTGCCCCTGTGGGACATAACATGAAGAGTCCCGTGGAAGGTCCTGGGTGGGGTCCTGGAGGATGCCATGGGTGGAAGCAGCCCTGTCAGGATTCCCAAGGACAACAGGACATCACTCAAGCTGGCAGAGCTGGGCAGAGTCCTGGGGAGTGGGCCTGTGGCCCTATAGGTAACCTCCAGCTAGGGCGCCTGATACCAGTAGCCCCATTGGCAGTGCACGTTAGGACAGAGACACATGATGGTGCAGATCCGAGATAGGAAAGCATTTCTGATCTACCAGTGTAGTTCTGGTACAGAGCTGCAGAGGTGCCCAGCAGTGGCACATGCTGAGGAAGCCTACCTCAGGGGACCTGCACATGCTGGGTGTACCTCCTTTCTGGGGTCCAAGACCATGGCAGGGAGTTTTGTGTGGACAAGGTGACCAGGCCATCCCTGTCTGGAACTCATTGAGGTGGGGTCTGAAGTTGGGGAGCAGCCATGTGAGCCCCTGGAACCCTGCTTGTTAGATGGAGTTAAGCAGCTGCAGGGGGAGGAAGCAAGAACACCTACAACCTACTGCAAGCAGGCTGAAGTTATCAGATGCAAATGAATAATACCTGTTGGCCCTTAATTCCCTCTGATCCATATATTTCTGGGCAGGACCTCTGGCCTCTTCTGGCCCTATAAAACCCTGGGCAGCCAAAGCCACATGTGATTTTTCTCCAGCTCTCCACCCCGTCTTCCATCTCGGAGAGGTGGGACTTTCTTCCAGGAGCACAAACTCCAGTAAAATTTGGTTTGGCTACTTTTGCTAAATCTGGTTTGGCCACCTATTGGTGAACTTACATATGGTGCTGACACCCAGGAGGGTTTTTTGATCTTCCCCACCCAGCTGGCATGTTTCCTCAGCATAGAAATGCCACCTGTAGGTTGGGACAGAGGCTTGAAAGAGATTAATGAATAGTAGCAGTAATAAGGGGTTGGCGAGAAAGTTTGAGATCAGTGGGCCCCAGAGTGGTGGAAGTCCAGGACTGAGTATACCAGAAGGGCAATCTTTTAAAGCAGGAGACCCCTGAGTAAATAACTGGTCCATGACAAGTTTAAGTCCTCCCCGGTGGGTATAGGAAATAGGAAACTGAAGACATGAAGGAAACTTAGTGTGAGGTTTCAGTTGGATGCCTGGGAATCAGGCATCCAAATGTATGGTGGCTACTAAGAGCTGGAGAACATCTCTGTCTAGGAGGAGGACTGAACAGGAGGGAATAACCAGGAAAGAGCACATAAAAGGATGTTCCTCCAGGGCACAAGCTAACTCAGCTGCTCTGCTCAGGAAGGAAGGTTTCCCATCAATTCCCATAACTGAAACCTGGGAAGGAAACAAAGGTCCTGAGTGGGCGGGCAAAACAGAATAGGTAGCCTCTGTGTCCACAAGGAAAGTTATGGACTTACCTGCTCTCTAGAACATTTCTCTGGGCTCAGTGAGGGTGTTGGGTTTCCTCAAGTCCAGGCTCCTTCAGTCTTCCACAATCCCAACAAATCGGGGGAAAGGACAACTGGGTGGTCACACCCCTGCATAGAGATGCTAGATAGTGGCCAGCCATAGGGCAGTCACTCTTCCAATGCCCTGCCTGTTTGCAGGTGGGACATTGTTTGGTTGTGGGCCATGGGTTTTGGCATTGATGAGCCCAGTGACCTTTGCATCTGCACTTGAAGAAAGCCTCTGGTGAAGAGGATTGCTGGTCCCCGTTTGAATTTCTTGCTGGAGCCACAGGCTGCAGGGCAGCTACCAAGGCTTAGAATTGGAGTGTCGCCATTTTCTGTAAATGAGCCTGCCTGACCAATTCAGCCAATTCCTCTTGGGCATTATACACTTTAAAGGTCATTTCCATCATATCTCAGATAGGGGTTTGTGGGCCCTCCTCAGCTCATTTGAGCTTTTTTCTTTTATCAGGGGCCGATTAAGAAATGAAATTAGTTGCTATCACTATATCCCCAGAGAGAGATATAGTGTGTGTCTAGTAAGGGTCTCCATAAGGTGGATAAGGAATAAAGCTGGATTCTCATTTCCCTCAGTTTATCAAAGTTTGCCACCTTATTGTAGCCTGCCTGCATGCCAGTTATGAGGTATTGAACCACATGAGTGCAATAATGGTCCTGCTGACCTTCTTGATTGTCCCAGTTCGGTTTGATTATTGGGGCTTGGGGGAGGAGGAGGAGGAGCAGGAGGAAGTCAGGTGTGAGAAAGGAGGCAGAAAATAGGGGGGTGGGGCTAAAAACATTTCCAGTGGGTCTGAAAATGTGGAAAAAGGAGAACAATGGTGGGTGGGTTTGGGACTATCCCAGGCAAGAAGGGTTTGGGTAGGGGGTGGGTAGAAAAAAAAAAAGGGGGGGGGGTGAGGCACAAGCTCCAACAAAATCTTATGAGGCACCCCTAACCACTTGTCTGTTTAGCAGTAAGAACTCCCTCTGGTGGCCGTTTTGAGTCATTACGGTAGAGGCAGCCCAAAGGAGTTTTTTGGGGTCTAGGGAGATCCTGGTGTTTCCCATGGTCTTTCAGTATTTCCTGGGGGATGAACAGGAGTAGAGAGAGGCATCCCAGTCTCAACTCGTGAACACTCGAGGTACAGGGGAATGGAATCAAAAGGAACAGAATCGGAATGGAATTGGAACAGAAAAGACAGGGTGTCTAGTACATGGACAGAATCACTGTAACAGAGGGGACAACTAAAAATCCAAAGGAAAAAGGGGACCTACCTTATGTCTGCCGGCCTGGAGAAAAGGATGGTACAGGAGTTTCCTGGTCTCCCTGAGAGGGCTGTTTTCCCCCTGTGGGGAAGATCAAAAAACCCTCCTGGGTGTCAGCATCATATGTAAGCTTGCAAGTGGGTGGCCAAACTGGAGTCAGACAAAAGTAGCCAAACCAAACTTTATTGAAGTTTGCACTCCTGGGCGAAAATCCCAGCCCTTGGGGATAAAAGTTGGGGAGAGAGCTAGAGAAAATTGCACATGGCTTTGGCTGCCCAGGGTTTAATAGGGCTGCAATACGCCAGAGGTCCTGCTCAGGAATATGTGGATCAGGTGGAAGTAAGGGTCAGCAGGTCTTATTCATTTGCACCTGATTGCTTCAGCGCACTTGCAGTAGGTTGCCAGATGTTCTTACTTCCTCCCTCAGGAGCCACTTAACTCTGACCTAACATTGCTATGGGTGGGCAACTCTTCAGGAGTTTGTGATTGGCCTCAAAGAGGGACAGACCCAGCTTCAGTCTCAGCACACAACTGAATGTGAGTGTGTATAACTTTAGATCCTGACTGGCTTCAGTGTGGGTCTGACTGATAGCTTCCCTGACACCAGGCCCTTTTGAAGGTAGTTCTCCTGTTTAAAGTAAGGGGGCTGAGGATGGCAGGGTGCCCCACTTATGATGCCAGCCACTCAGGAGCCTGAGCAGGGGGATCAAGTTTGAAGCCACCCTGAGCATCTTAGAGATGTCTGAATATGAAACAGAGAGAAATGGTTTGTGGCTCTGGAGAAGAGTACCCTTGGTACCAATCCCAGGGCCCACCCCACACTGATAAGGGGGAGAAATAGAAGGGGAGAGGGACTCAGGACAAGGTCCAGGCTGAGGCTGCCCCTGAGTCCTGACCACACCATGAGCTTGGTGCTTGAGGACTTGGGGCTTGGGAACACTGCCCACCTAATCATCACCAGGCTCCCTGCAGATCTTGGTAAATCCCAGAAACTCTGAGGGAGGAGAAACAGGGAGTGAGGAGGAGAGAGCACCTTGGCCCTTCTGCACCAGGTGTCCACAGTTGTCCTGCTGTCCTGTAGCCACACACTGTCCCTTTCCCTTCCCAGGAGCCCAAGCATCTTAGCCTTCTCTAAAACAACAGCCACTGGGGAAGTCTGTGGGGGAGGCATGGTGGTAACAAGGTCATGCCCCGCACTATGCCCCTGGGGAACCAGGGAAGCCTGTGGTGGAGGTGCAGGCTCTGTAGTCACTGGTGACCCTGACTGAGGTGTCCTAGGTACAAGGACAGATTGAGGTCCTGTGGTGGGTTTTCTTCCTTCCTGTCAATGAGGACCTCCAAGGAACCTGTGGCACCCTTGTGTCAGGGTCAAAAGACCTGGCACAGCATCTCTGGGTGGGGTTTCATCAGGGACATGCATTAGTCTGCACCTGTAGGTAAGGGATGGAAAAGGGGAGAGGAGAAGGGGAGACTTGGGGTCCCAGGGCTGAGCACAAGGAAACAAGGGTTTTAGACCAAGCCTGGGGTCCTCATAGATAAGATGAGGCAAAGAGGTCCCTGGCTCCAGTGGGACTGGATGGAAAACAGGTTCTGTGACCCAGTCTCCACACTCACATTGTGACAGCACCCCCAAACCAGTCATTCCTAGAACTCAGGGGATACAGGGTCACAAACAGTACTAGACCAGGCTCTTCAGTCCTCTGATGGCAGCAAATGGAGGCAGAGGTATTTAGGTCCAAGGAAGATTACACTGCAGAGCACAGTCAGTCCTGAGGGCTCCACACCCTATCCAAGGCCTTGGTAGCAAAACTGCTGTGACTGCCCCTCCCCCTAGGCCATTATGACATCACAAACTGTATGGGAGTTAAGGAGAGAGGCTGGTTGGGCACCACACACTGCTGGACACTGTTCCCAGACCACCATGTGGAGAAGGCACTTGAGAGTAGAGGTGGCAGGGAAGATCCCATGAGGCCACAGATCCACATGAAGGTCACATCAGAACAGGGGACAAAAGGAGAACAGTGAGTGCTACATTCATGTGACTTCTAGGGACATAAACTGTCCTGTGAATCAGCAACCCTGGCCAGAAATATTCAGTTTCCTGTGCCCTGTGTGTGAGCACTCCTCAACTAGGAGTTCTCAGTCTTCTTCTCTGGTTCTTATCCTTAATCTCCCAACTCCACCATTGCTCAGAGTCTTTGGAGTCCTTTGAGTAAGCACCCCTCTACCACCAGTGCTCAGTCCCCTGTGTGTATGGGGGTGGGCACACTTCCACCACCAGTTGCATCCTAGGCAACATGGTGCTCTTGGTGAAATCTCTTTGTGAGTCCCGTTCTGGGTAATATCACTACACCACCTCAGGCCTTACCTGCATGATCATTCCAATGCTACTGTGTAAACTTGGAGATGTGGATATTTGCACTTTCCAAAAACCTCAATAGGATTTTGGTTCTGCCATGCAGACAGGCTCCTCACCAATGCCTGAAAATTCAAGACAATTTTAAAGGATGTCAATACCCACAAAACTAATGACCTCATTCCACCACTCATCATCCACTATTTAAAGATCATTGATCAAGTGACTGAGTTCTTATGGGTGACATAGCATGCCCAGAATTTCTGACATCTTTCTGTACAGTGGATGGAAAGCATATATTTAAGTATTTTCAGGATGTTTTCTGATATGTCACTGGCTGCTCTATTTGACAAGAGGGGAGATCTTGAAGGACTTCTGACTCAGTTCCAATGCACAATTTCCAGACAGTGTGAAATGTGGCCAAGGACACTTTCCCATCCTCATGGAGAACTTCCTTCAGCCTTTGAAATAAGATCATTCCCACCTTTCTTAAGGTCCCTTAAACTTTGACCCGAAGGGATACTCTCTAAAAAGTTCCAAAAACTCAAAGCACTATAGGTAAAACACCCTCTCCAAAAGGCCTCTGTCTTCTCTGGATCATGCATTCATGCATGCCTCATGTATCTTTGCTCTATCTTCTCTGGGATCTGTCCTAAACCTCCTCTCAACTACCATTGCTCAGGGTCTTCTGAGTCCTGGGTGATCCACACTCTCCCACCAATGCCCAGTGTTCTCTACATCCTGATTTTAACCTCCCTTCATCTGCCATTTTTCAGGGTACTCTGAGTCCTATGCATGAGTGCCCCTCACCCACTAGTGCTCTGATTCCACTGGATCCTCTTGGAGAGAGGCCCTTTCCCAACATGACTCAACCTTCTTTGTTAAACCTGGTAATTTCACCTACACTGTCAGTACTCAGTCTTCTTTGGGTTCTGTGGTGAGCACCCCTCACCTAACAGTGCTCAGTCTTCTCTGTATCTTTTATCCTAGATCCATACACATTCCTTGCTCGTTCTTCCCTGGGTCCTTTTCATGTTCACCCATCTCTTTAGAGTGCTAAGTCTTCTTTTTGTCCTTTTCCAGGTTCCCCAAGGTAATCCTTGCTTAGATTCCTCTTGGTCCTGTGTTTGAGCACCCCTCAGTCAACAGTACTCAGTGTTCTCTGAGTCCTGTTCTTAATCTCTTTGCAGGCACTATTTCTCAGTCATTTGAATCCTGTGGTGAGCATAACTCACACACAGGTTCTCAAGTGCCTCTTACTCTCCAGTACTCTGTCTCCTCTGTGTCCTATTGTCGATCTCCACTACCCCACCAATGGTCAGTCTTCTCTGGGACATATTCTTAATGTTCCATTCCCCAGCTTTGCTCAGAGTCTTCTGAGATTTGGGGTGAGAACTTCTCCCCCTACAGCACTCAGTCCCTCTTGGTATTGTGTGTGGACTTCCATTCCCTACCAGTGCTCACACTCCATTGAGCTCTGGCAACATGGTTCCCTTCTTAAAGTCTGGGTTAGCCCCTTTCCTGATAATATCAGTACACCATGTCTGGACTGATCTGCTTGTTCAGGCCAACAGAACTGTGGAACCTTGGAGAAATATTGGTATTTCCTGTTTTGAATAACCTGAATAGACCTTTGGTGCTGCCATGCACACAGGCTCCTCACCAATGTCTGAAAGCACAAGACAATTTTAAAGGTTTTCAATTCCCACAGCACTGAGGATCTTGTTACACCATTCATCATCCACCATTGCCACACCATTGCTCAGGTGGCTGAGTTCTTATGGGTGAGGTAGCATGGTCAGGATTTCTAAAATCTGCCTTACTAGTGGATGGAAAGCAGCTCTTCATGTATTTTCAGGATCTTTTCTGATATGTCACTGGTAGCTTATTTTTGACAAGAGAGTAAACCTCTTGGGATGTCTGGATCGGGTACAATGCACACCTTCAAGGGACAGTGTGAAGTATGGCCAAGGACAACTTCCCATTATTGTGGAGGATTTCCTCAGTTGTTTAAAAGAGCTCCAATGTCCCACCACCCCTGAAGTAACTGAGACCTTGGCCAGAGGGACTTGCTTGATAAGGGTCAAATGCTGTGAATCATCTTGATGAGCATCCCTCTTCCAACAGATGTCTGTCTCCTCTGGCTCCTGTGGTCAAGCCAACCTCATGAACTTTGCTCTTGCTTCTCTGAGTCCTGCCCTAAGTCTTTCATCCCCCACAATTTCTCAGGGTCTTCTGTGTCCTTTGGGTGAACACCCCTCTCCCTCCAGTGCTGTTTTTTCTGTGACTTTCCCTAAATCTACCCTTACTCATCATTGCTCAGTGTCTTTTAAGTCCTCTGGGTGAGCACTCCTCTCATACCATTGCTCAGTCTTCTCCAGGTGCTGCCCTAAATCTACCCTCATCCATCATTGCTGAGGGTACTCTGAGTCCTGCAGGTCAGCACCCCTCACCCACTAGTGCTCTGTTTCTACTGGATCCTCATGGTGATAGCCCCTTTCCTAATATGGCTCAGCCTTCTTTTTTAATGCTGCTGTTTGCCTAAACTGTCTTTCCTCAGTCTTCTTGGGGATCTGTGGATGAGCGTACCTCACCTAATATGGTCAATCTCTGTTTCTTTTTGTCATCTCCCTAGGCATTCCTTGCTTATTCTCTGAGTGTTTTGGGTGAGTACTCCTCTAAAAGTGTTCAGTCTTCTCTTTGTCTTGTTCCAGGTTCCCTAAGGCAATACTTGCTCAGAATCCTTTAGGTCCTGTGGGTGAATGCCCCCCACTTGACCATGCTCAGTCTTCTTGATGTCCTGTCCTTAATCTCCCTTCACACTCCATTGATCAGAGCCACCTGAGTCCTGTGGTGAGTGCCCCTGGTACAGGTATGCTCATTTTGCCTGAATATTATTTTGGAGTGCCACTTACCCTCCAGTTCTTGTCTCCTCTGTGTCCTCTGGGTGAGAACCCTTCATCCAGCAGAGCTCAGTATACTCTGGAACCTCTGGCTGAGGGCCCATCAACCAAAAGTGTTGTCTTCTCTGTACTATGTGCTACATTCCCTGAGTCAATAATTTCATAGCCTCCTCTGGATCCTGTGAGTGATCATAGTAGGCCTAACTTTACTCAGCCTTTTCTGGGTTCTGCCTTAACTTTATCTACCCCACCATTTCTCATGGTCTTCTGAGTTCTGTGGGTAAGCACCCCTCTCCCACTAGTGATCAATGTCCTCTGAGTCATGTGCTAAATTCACATAGACAATCATTTCTCAGCAACCTCTGGCTCCTGTCTATGAGCATATGTGGACTGATCGTGCTCAGCCTTGTCTGGGTTCTGTCTTAAACTCACCTAGGCCACCATGGCTCATGGTCTGGGGGAAGGGGCTCTGTCCTCCTTCCCTCTTGTGGTTCTTCAGAGCCTGGATTAATGCTGATGAGAGCCACTGTCCTCCTCAAGGCCTGCCTACTCATTCACATGGACTCTTTCCCATGTTGGTCACCTGCTCCCTACAGAAAGTGCTGGGGATTGAGTGGGGGCTCTCCTTTCCCATGGATAGTTCCAGCATTTTGTGTTCATACCAATCCTGTTCTGCTCTGTACCCAGAGGGAGGAGCAGCATCGAAGAGAGCTACAGAAGCCCAGGTCAAGCAGGTGTGGGGGGAGAAGCTGTGAGTGGGATTGCAGAGGCCCTTCCTCAGTCCTGGGCCTCTCCTTGTGCTATTCCATGCCTCATAGCCCTCCTGGCACTACCAAGGCCCCCAGGGACTGTCACCTGCACCTACCTGGAGTGCCAGTGTCAATCAACAGGCTCTCTGAGAGCAGTTGTGAGCCCATTATTAAATTCACTGGTGCAGAGGATGTGTGACCTGTGCCTCACTAATAATCTTAAGACACCCTCTCCCCCTGGTGGATTCCATGGGTCAAGTGCTGCTCACCACCTGCTTCTCTGTTGACTGAACTCCTAAGTCTGTAATAAGCTTAATGTGGCCATGCACACACCAGGGACAAGGTCAGGCTCCTAGTAAGTGTCCACTTATCTCTATTCACAAAGACTTCCCCCAGCAGTCACTGAGTGATAGGGGAGTATGGTTCTGCAAAGAATATTGGTTGATAAAGTTATTTATAAATAACAAAACAAATCAAAGGGAACATTTGCTGCACCTGGCTCCTTTGTCCTGGGGAAGTGGGTGTTCCTGGTGGAATGGATGCTAGTTTCAAGTGCAGGAAAAAGTTCCACATATTTCTGTATCTCTTCACCATGGAATGGCTACATAGGTACACAGTCCTGCATTATTAGTCATTGCTTGATCACTGCATTAAATGGAGGAAATGCACTAAACAACACATCAGCACACAACAGACAGCGGCTGCCTATTTCTGTGTTGTAGATGCCTCATGCAACCTGGACTGGGCATTGCCAGAAAAGGAGTGGAGTAGAGCAGTACAATGCATGCCTGTGAATGGGATTCAAGTGAGGCCTGAGCAGGGGTGATAGTAAGACTGGGTCCCTTTGAAGGTTGGCTAAAGTGAGTCCTGAGCAGGTGTAATAGCACGACTGAGTGCCTGTGAATGTGACTCAGGCGATCCCTGAGCATGTGTGATAGCAAAAATGGATGCCTGTTGGTGTGACTCAGGTGAGTCCTGAGCAAGGGAGACAGGAAGACTTGGTGCAATGATCCTCATGTTGCAGTTGGGATAACAACAGCTCAGGGGCACCTCACTCTGTTCCTGCTCTGGAAGTCAGAGTGGGCTGACAGGTCCAAACTGACACCTGGTCCCACCCTGCCCATGGCCAGGTCTGGCTTGTGCACACAGGTTGACAGGCACACATGGTCCCTAGTTTGATGCAGCAGAAATGGCATGGTGTGGGGCTAGGTCTGCTAGGTCAACAGCCCAGCTGAGGAGACTCCTCTAGGCACTGCCTTTTCTGCTCCCATCCAGGGTTCATTGCTGCTTTCCTCCTCCCCAGGCTACCCCCACCTTCTGTCCCCTCCCATCACTCTTCTCCTATGACCTTCCTGGTGCATCCCTCTTGAGGAACGCAAACCGCTGGGCAGAACTGATGTTGGGTTCTGCTGATCTCCTCTGGACCTGAAGTCAGAGCTGTTGGAAATCACAATTGCCTACAGGGAGAGCAATCCACAGGGATTTTCAGGAGAAAGGGAATCCACTGAATGCTGAGAGGAAGGGCAAAGACATCCACCATGTGAGGCCTGAGGACCTTGCCTTCAGCAACATAAAAGCAGGAGTGGAATGTCAGACTCCCTCCTGGTGGGTGAAGACCTTTCTCAAAAGGAAAATACCAAGTGAGAAGGAGTTGAAATGGACATTTCCAAACATACCACAAGTCCAACAAGCCAATGGGAAGAACTTGATAAGTTTGTTGTAAAGGGGAAAAGCACATACCACAGCCCCAATATGACCTTCCTGTGGTCACTGTTGCAGATGGAGCAATCAGGAGGCTCTCCCGCTCTACCATGTCTAGAAATTGTGAAGCCCTTGAAAGGGGAGGAGGAGGTGTTCATGCAGTAAGGCAGGAGGGATCCATGAACCCTGCAGGGCAACGTGATGTGGAAATTGTTTTTCAGAGCAGGGAGGAAGTGCTATGGTGGGGAAGAGGGAAGGTGAAGCAGGGGAGGAGCTGAATGCAGTGCAGGACCACAGTGCATCTGCAGAGAATGCCTAGGGAGCGGGAGCAGGAGCTGTGGGACAGACTCAGCCAAGTCACCCTTGCTTTGCACAGGTGTGGTTCTGCAGTTCACCATGGGGTCATGTGCATTTGTGCACAGGTAAGTGATCATGGAAGACTGTGGCATTCCTCAGCTGGGTCTCCAGGGAACCTGTTTGTGTTCTGGATGCTAGACAATGGTCCTCCCTCATGGGGCTCTGCTCCAGCCACTTGCCTCTTCCTGGAGAGTCCTGCACTGCTGCCTGTGAGTCTCAGCAGCCCTCTCCAGCAGCCTTTTACCTCTGCAAGGTCCCATCTCTCAGTCCTGCCCCAGCAGGGGAGGCACCATGACCCTCGAAGCCAGGCTGTGCCCTCTCTGAGCTGCCAGACTGAACTCCCTCCCAGGATTAACCCAAGCAGTAGGTCTGAGCCTTTTTGGGGTGTTCTGGAGGCTCCATGGGAGTCAGGCTGTGAAAGATGGATGGAGAGACAGAGAAGAAAAATAAACATCACATGGGTTAGGTGTGCAGGAATGGCAGGGGGGCACCCACATGGGCTCTGACATGAAGGTGTGAGGGCAGGAAGGGCTCCTGGCTCCATCCTGCTGGGTAGCCAGGACAGCAGAGCTTCCATTGCTGAGAGCACCTGTTCTGCCCTGAGTCCTGCAGGATGCTCCACACACCTCAGGTCCTGGACTATCTGCCTCAAGTCAATAAGGGAGCAGTGATCACCCTGAATTCCAAATTGCAGAGGAGGCTCAGGAGGTTGATGTCCCTTTCCCTGAGGTACCCAACCAATGAAGGTCAGGCCAGGTACCAGAACTCAGGCCAGGTACCATGGCCCATCTGCCCTGGGGCCATGCTCTCTCTGGTACTGCTAGCACCATCAGGGGAGGATGCAGACAGGAGCCAGTCAAGGAGGCACCATGTTCTGTCCTGTGTCCTGTGAGGCTGTTCTGCCTGGGTGTTCCAGTGAGGTGAGAGGCATAGTCTGCAAAGCACTTGTCCCAGAGTGAGCCTTACCAAGTCGTGTGCTCATTCAGAGATGTGGACGTTCCTAGTTTTAATTCCAGGAGCACAGGTAAGCCTGTGTGTACAGAGGAGATGAGGCACAAGGCCAGGGTCAGTTCCAGACCTCATCCAGGGCTGAGCCCAGGCAGGTCAAGATGAGGCAAAGTCCAAAATAAATACCAGGGCAACCCCATCTAAATACACCTAGCCAATCTCAGGTGACTGTAGTGTCAGGGGCAGGGCCAGGCAGGTGAGGCGGTGTGAAGCTGGAGCTACTGATGAATCACCTCCTCCACAGAAGTTCTGGGATCATCCTGGGCCTTGATACTGGCTCTTGGCACATCAGTCTACAGATGCTTAAAACATATAGGCATTTGCTGATTTGAGGTACTGCATGTGGAAACCAAGGGCTCTCTTCCACACTTTTAAAGAAAATTGTATATAGATTTTCACTAAGTGGCCCAGGCTGACTTCAAATGTGGGATCCTGGAGTTCAGCCTCTGCACAAAGGCTCTGTGGATGTTGTAGCACAGTGACCACACTCAGGGAAAGATTCGTGCACAATGGGGAGTGAGGTCTGAGGTCTCTTCTGCAGTGACTGACTGGGAGTTTCTGGATCTCCTGAGTTTTTGGAGGACTGTGGCAGTTTTCCTGGGGCAGTTTTTCTCTTTGGCTCAGAATGTACCTGCAAATGTGCTGCTGATCAGGGCTGAGACACTGTATCAAGTTCATAGGTGAAAGGGAGAGAATGATGAGGACCATCACTGGAGAAAAGGATGTGACACTGGTGGTTTGAGTCATGACCCTGAAGTGAGGTACTTGTGTCCTTGCAGAAAGGCAAGCACTGTAGTGAGAGGTCAATATAAATATAAGCCTCCCTCCCTTCAGGTGCAAGGCATCATGGGCTCTTTATGAAAACCCAGAGGGCAGCCTTCTCTGGCCCTCTGAGACAATGGCCTGGCTCAGCCCTGAGGAGTGGAAAGGAGGAGAGGTCTTCATCCACCCTGGTCAGAGTTGGAGAGGAGGGTCTGCCATATGCCTTTGGCAGTGGAACCTGTGAGACTTTGCTGCTTCCTCTGGCCTCCATCTCCCCACTCACAGACCACAGAGATGCCATGTGGCTCAGGACAAGTTCTCTGGTGGGCTCTGTGCAGGCCATCGGTTCCTACTGCCCTCAACTTCACCTTCCCCAAGGCTTTCACATCATTGTGTTTTGCAACACAATAAAGAAAAAAATTAATTTCAGGTAGAATGCTTTCCAATGACCCTGAATGTGAGGTAGCAGCCAGGATCACCTGGTCACTGTGCTAATCCATCATTGACCCCACAGGTGTGCCATCTGGGAGCCTGTCCCCATCACAGAGGGACTCCCAGCTAGAACTGCAGGAATCACATGATTGAAGAGTATATGAAAAAGAGGAGATGCAGTATCTCTTAGCACCACATTTAGAGAAAGGGTCTGGGTTTTGGGAATGCACCCAGGTGCATGTAACCCAGGGGTGGATGTGGAGAGGGCTGGTCTCAGCAAAGGTCTGGAGGCACATGGATTTGGGAGGATGGGAAGTGGGACAGGAAGTAGGTTTGAGCACCTGCTGCTCAAAGATATCCTAGGGACCTTCATGTTGCACAACCACAGAGCTGTGGGAGAAGGGAAACCCCATGAGGTGAAAGGGGGTCCAGGGCACTTGGACAGGAGAGAGACTGAAGCCAGGGAACCTGGAGTCTGGGCTGGGCAGGAGGCAGATGCTGACCTGGGCTACTCTCCACTGCAAGCCCACCTGATGCTGCACCTAGCAGACACCAGGCAAGTGCTTCAGGACTCCAGGTGTAGCTCAGCTGATAAACTACTCTCTGTGAGCCTGTTTTGGTGCTCATTTTGGCTAAAAGGGTCTTTTCCACTGACTTCTACAGTCTGTCACTTAACTTCTCAGCAGGAAGCAGATCAGACCAAAGGAAAGATACATCCATCCCAGCGACATGGGCCTGGAACACTTGGTGGACAATCAGTAGTCTTGCTAACATTTGCTCAGGAGGGAGGAATTGTTAGAGGGAGGCTGGTCAGGTGCCAACCATTCCAATCCAGGTGCTGCCCAGGGTTCTGAGCAGGTTCCCCTTTGTCCACTAGGGGAGCTGGTGGACAGCTCTGAGTGCTGGCTCTTCTCACTCACAAGCCCTGGGTGCCCCTGAGGGCATTTCCACACCAACCTCACATACAGGGCAGATGACAGGGAGCCTCACACCCCTCAAGAATGTGGGATGGACTAGACAGGGGAGGGTGACAGGACCTGATTAAAATGAGAGTATTTCAAAGAAGCTCCAAGTTACATTTTTCTCAGTGCCTGCCATTTGCTGCCAGTGTCCCAGCTTCCTGCAGGCAGCCATCCCACATCCAGGAGGGGAACCTGACCAGGCCACTGCCTGGCTGAGGAAGAAAAGCAGGGCTGGGGGCACTGACCATGCTCCCTATAGGGCCCTGGGTCTCCACCTGCATGTCTCCTGACTCAGGGCCTGTGGATGGCAATGCTGCCATGGATGGTGTTGGCAGATCAGCTTCTTCCTTGCTTTGGCCAAATGGCAATTACATTCATTTTTCTCTCATTTCTGATCCTGGCAAAGGCCCCAGTCCCATCAGCAGGGACTTCAAATTCTTGGGCCCCAGGAAGACAAAAAGTCCTCCCTGGTATCTGCTCCCCTGGGAGGACTCCCAAGGGTCCCCATCCTGCTGACCCTGGGCCCCTCACTGAGGCATTGTCCATGTCCCCTGCACAGTGGTGGCCATGAGCACCCTGGACTGGGGTGTCCCAGCCACCAGGGTCTCCTCAGTCCCTCCTGGACTCCCCACCATCCTTCCCTTTTCCCCTGTGTCTGGCCCCACAGTAATTCCTGCTAAGGACATGGAGCCTCCACCTGCCTAGCCCAACCAAAGCTGCTCCTGGGTTTCAGGGAAGGTCACTGGGTACAGTCAGGGCTGGAGAAAGAGTTCAGAGGGGAGGACCTGTGAGCCTGGAGTCCCACCCCATGCTTAAACTCCCCTCCCCAGTTCTCCATTGCGGCAGGCAGCAGCTGGAGCCCAGCCCAGAGGAGAAATGGGAGGACCTGGGGCAGAATCCTTGGGCAGGAATTCCTAGACCTGGCCAGCAGATGGGCACGCGACATGTGTGACCAGTGGAGGGAACTCACAGCTCTAGGGTGTGGGGACACTGAGTCATGGAGCGTGGCTCCTGTCCTGTGGGTACCCAAGTGTGACCTGGGCTGAGTGGCATCACCTGTGCTAGACCCTGGACCCTCAGTGTATTACTAGGGGCCACTGTGAGTGAGGGGTCAGCCAGGCTGGAGGGGATCCCCAGGGGAACTGAGTCCCTCCTCCTGAGCCCGATGTCCCCCCCCAGGGCCTCCGAACAGCAGAGGAACCTGGTTTGCAGCTGAAGACACAGGACAAAGGGCACACACCTTTTCCAACACTGACCATGTGATGAGCCATGAAAGTCTCCAATAAAGTCAAACAACACTGTGGGTAGTGTTGTAGTGAAGTGTGTGCACATGATGTATGTAAAGGGTGTGAGTTGGTGTGCATGTGTGTGCTGTGTCTTATCTCTGTGTGTGTGTGCTTTGTCTTATCTCTGTGTGCTGTGTATGTTTTTTGTTGTTTGTGTTTAAGCTGTTTTTCCTGGTATGTGAGTTGTGTGTTGAGTGCCTGAGTGTGACATGTAAGGAGTTGTGTGTGCACATGGTGAGTGGTGTGCTGCATTCTGTCTGGGTTGTGTGATGTGTAAGGAAGTGTCTGTCACATTACATGTACTTTGTGTTCCATTGTATGTGCTGTGTTGTGTAAGGAGGTGTGTGTGCAAGTGATGTTTGCTGTGCACTGCATTCTTTTTGGGTTGTGTGATATGTAAGTAGTGTGTCACAATGTATGTGCTATTTGTTGCATTGTTAGTGTGTGATGTATAAGGAGGTATATGCATGTGGTATGTGCTGTGTTACATTGTGTGTGTTGTGTGATGTGTAAGGAGGTATGGGTGCACTTGGTGGGTGCTGTGTTTTGTCCCTCGATTCCAGGTGACTGAGCCTTTCACAGCCTTGTACTGCCTCAGGATCACCCATTTCTGTTGCCACCCTGCCCTCCAGTGACCAGGGGCAGTTATGGTGGTGACATGATCCCTGTGTGCAGAGGACAGCTTGAGCAGACAAGGAAGCCCTGGCCAGACATATAAGGCGAGACCAGAGCGTCCTCCACAGATTTCCTGTGCCCATGTGGCAGTGGGCAGGTGGGTCGGTGCCCAGCTGGAGTCTGTCTTCCTGTGCCCCACGGAGGACAGGCTGGAAGCTCCCTGCCATCCCTATGACAACCCCAGGAAAGCCACCCATGGCTGTGCTCATGCCATGCTCAGGGACCCCAGGAGCCAGCTCATGTCGTACTAGGAAGGCCACAGGAGTGAGGACCGCACTGTGCTCTCAGTGATCATATTTGTAGTGCGTGGATTCTGAATTTGCAGCCTCTAGTGGCCATGCACAGGAGGGTAGGCTGGGGGTAGGAAGCCAGGGTGGTTGTCGCTGGCCAGGGGCTCTTACAGATGCCCTGCACAGACCAGGGACTGTTCCCTACACCCTCCCTCTCTTGTTCCACCACTAAAGTCTCCTGGCTGAGATGGAGGGTGGCCCTTGTGCAGGTACCAGAGGCCTGTCCAGCTTAGGAGTCTCCTCCTCAGTGTCTGGGGTGACACCTGCTCAAGAAAATGACCCTGACTGGAGCAGACCTTCAGGGTATTTTCTCTGGGCTGCTGAGCCAGGGTGCTTTCTAATGAAAGGAATTCCTTCCCTCTCAATGTTTATTCCCCATGTCCCCTGGGCAGCCCAGAACACCTACATGCTAGGATTGCCATGGAGTATGAAGAAGAGACAGGGTCACTTCTGCCCCACTGACACCACAGCAGCCTCCCACCTGCTCTGTATCCTTCTCTGTGCCCTCTCCACCTGTCTTCAAGGCCTGGAGTCTTCCTGTGGCCTTGTCAGGGAGGGTGCTCTGGCTGAGGTTGGAGACCCTGTCACTGTTCAGAGGAGAGGCTGAGTCCTCATCCACATGGCTGAGTGGTCTCTGACCCAGAGAGCAGGGCATCTGCCCAGGGGCAATTGGGGCATGGCAAGGAGAGTATGGTTAGTCAGAGGCCTGGACTTGCCCCAGAGGCTTCTGTCCTCTCTTTTAGATCCACTCCCCCCTGAAGGCCTGAGGCTTCACTCCAGGATAGAGCCAGGGCACCAGACAGACAGTCCTGGGCCTGTCTTGCAGACAGGGTTCTGGTCAGACTGGGCCTCAGGGAAACCTAATTATTGTCTCAGCATGGGTGTGTCTCAGCAGCACCAGGAGCAAAGACCAGCAGTACTGCCTAGAGGAGAGAGCTTCCACAGGTCACCTGTTCAAGGTCACTACCCGGATGGTGCTCCTGGGAGGAGGAGTGATGTCAGAGGAGGGCCCTGGTAGGTGTTCGTGGCCCTGAAGTGTGTCCTTGAAGAAGACTTGGGACCTGGGCTTATCCTTCTTCTCTCTAGCATCCCAGAGATATGGTGGGAGTCTGCCCCATACACTCCCCCATGATGTGCTGCCTCTCCCCAGGCCCCAAGCAGCCCGAGGTTGAGGCCTTTAAAGCTTCTAAGATCGGATGCAGGTGAACAAAATGGAGTCAACCAAAAGCGACTGAACAAAGTTTTATTGGGATTTGTTCTTGGGGAAGGTTCACCTGCCCTCCAGGGTGGGGGCCAGAATGGAAGGCCAGGGAAGTCACAATGGACTCTGGCTGGCCAGGGATTTTATGGCCTGGAATAGGTGGGGAAGGCTTGGGTTCAGTGTTCACATGGGATTGGCTGGGGGACCCTGCTGAAATACATGGCTCCCTGGAGTTGTCTGGGGGTTCCACTGCATGACAGGTGGGTGCCAGGCACCATCGGGGTTCATCCTCTACCTTCCACTTATTTGGGCTCTGACACATGCAGACTGTCTGTTGCCCCACCACTCATCTAGCATCCTGATTCCAACCTAAGAAAACTCAGATCCAAAGCAAGCCCTTCCTCCTTCAGCCTCTGGCATTTCATTACAGCCTGGGAAACTTGCTCTCAACCTCCACAGCAGCCTCCTGTGCCCAGCATCTATTGTCCCAGCCACACAGCCAGGAGGCAGGAAAGGACCTGGGGGCCCTTGAAGGTGGGTCATGTCCAATCTGTCCATCAACAGGAGAGAGGAGGAGCTGCTGAGATGTACTTACCACAGCAGTTCACTCAGCAGCACAGAACAGACCCAGACAGGCCCTCAAGGCAGATGAACAGCACTGAGCCCACTCCAGTTCAGAGCAGTACTCCCTCCGGATTCTACTCATGGAAGTTTCCAGAATGCAGAAGACGTGGACTGGTCTAGACCTTGAGCAGGATTACTGGGCATGGGTGGCCTGGGGACTTCAGCAGAGGATTGCAGGTATATCCTGGTGAAGGCTCAGGGTGCCCTTAATGGAGGGCTTCCCAGTGTTTCCCTTTCCTGTTACTCTTTATTCTCAGTGATGAGAAGCAGCAACCATGGCAGCAGCAGAGCCTTCAGAGAAATGTCCAGAGATGAGGGAAGTGGGCTCAGGTCTCAGAAGGGCTGGGAGTTTGGATGGGGACCTGGGAGTAGGGGCTCATTCTGGTGGGAGGCAGCAACCCTTGGGGAGGATCTCCTGTAGCAGAGCAGGGCAGTGGCCTGGTCAGAGGTGCCCTGCAGTGGAGCCAGGATGATGGAGGCAGGACAGAGGGCAGTGGAATGGAGCACTGGACAGGAGGGAGACTGGGTGGGTTAAGACCAGTCCACCAATGAGAATTTGTGGGGCTGGAGCACTAGAATTCTGCTATTGAGGTCAGGTCTATGGGTAACTGAGGGGTCTCAGGGAGCAGCAGGATTGCAACAAGAGAAATCACCACCATTTGGTAGAGTTGATGTGAACATATGCAGGAGGGGAGGATCTCAGGACAGCTTGGGAGAACCTGGAGGATAAGAGGCTGATGGAAGGGCCAGATGGGTAGGGGAGAAGGCAGAAGCTGTGGGGTTGGTGGGCCCATCCTGCAGGAAGCCTGGAAAGAGAGAGGGAGGGAAAGGTGTTGAGGACGGAGGCACCAGGGCAGGGATGGGAGGAGAGGGACAGCCTTCAAGGGCAGGGATTGAACCATCCTTGGCATATCCAGGGATTGAACCATCCATGTTCCCTGCAGGATGCCTGCTTCTCCAGGCTGCCTGGCCTCCTAGATGCCATGTCACCTCCAACACCCAGGTGATACAGCACAGACTTCAAGCACACGGGAGCAGGTGACTGTCCAGGATGGGACTCTGGGTGGCCTACAGTCTGTGATCCTGGTTTCTGGGCTGTTCTTTCTTTCAGGAGGTGGGGCTGGGCTGTGAAGTGTGGGCAGAGGGCCTGGGTGGGGCCTGAGGTCTCTGCCATCCTGACAGGCTGTGCTGTGGGTGTGCAGTGGGAGCTTCAGGGCCTGCAGTGTCTGGGCTGCTTCTCACACCTCAGGCCTCATCCACAGGGAGAGGGCAAATCCCAGCCACATGAACAGCTCCACTGCCCAGTGTGTGCTGGGCAGACTTAGGTGTGTCAAGTCTCCTATGGCACTGCCAGAGTCCAGAGTTCTCTGGGACTGTGCTCAGCAGTGGGGTGGAGAATTGTCCAGGAGCCTGAGGAAAGGGGAGTGTTCCTGGGGCTGTTGACCTTGAGTACTGCCCTGGAGCTGTGGATAGGCCATGCCTCCCTGGCACATGGAATGACTCAGGGGTCAAGGCTGCTTGCGAAGATACTCCATGGACCTTTGGATGCTGCTGGGCATGCAGGGTGGCAGGCTGTGGTACTGCATGCTGCAATACCCCGCTGGGTGAGGGTTGTGCTGGGCCTGGAGTCTCTGGTGTCCTGCCCTGAGCTTGTACTCATCACAGTGCTGCCAAGCAAGTGCCAGGGTCAGTCTGTAGCAGACCATCAGAATTTGGGAGATGGGCTCACTGTGTTGCTGAACTTGCAGACCATGTATAGAGTGTTCAAGGGGACAGAGACACATTATGAGGATCTGTGTGTCAGATTTGCTCCCCAAACCCTAGGATGTAGGTTCTGTCATGAGACCCCATTTACATATAAGCCTATTGAGGCCCAGGGAAGTTCAATAACCAAGCTGAGGTCACACAGAAAGTAAGTGGCAGAGCTCGGTAGAAGCAGGCACCCTGGATCTGGGTGTCCATCTCCTCATCGTGAACAAGGAACCAGGACCTCAAGCACACCAAACAAGGAGTGGACCCTGTTCCTTGAGTAGGGCACTGGGAGGCTCTGCAGAAGTGTGGTTGAGGGCATGTGTCTGCAGTGCAAAAGGGGACAGGAGCACAAAGACAAAAACCTGAGGGTCTCCTGCCACACCAGAACTGCTCAGAGCAGACCCAACAGCAGAGTGTGGACGTGTGATTCTGGGTGATAGATTCTGGGTGTGATATTGGGATGTAGGGAGAGGAAAGCCCAGGCATGTCGAGCTGGTGTGGGCTTCCTGTCCTCATGGGTCTGAGAATGCAGTTGTGGGAAGGACAGACTTGGGAAGAGGACATCAGCTAACTGGTCTGTCTCTGACCCCTGGCCTCTTACTTCCATCTCCTAAGAAACTGGGATGATATCAGGGTCCCTGGGTCTCCTAGATCACCTTCCCACACCCAGATCCTTAGCTTCATCCCAAGTGCCAATTCCCCTTTCACTGCCAGGGGATGTACCCCAGGTCCCCAGGATCAGAAACAGATGTCTCTTGGGCAGTTTTCTGTTTGCACAACTGAACTGCCTGCTGTGCTTTGCAGCTGACCAGGGGTGAAGCTCAGTCACAACACAGACAACAAGCAGAACTTGCAAGCTGGTCACTGTGGAGAGTCCACCTCTTGTGCTGGCTCAATTACAGGAGTGTGCTGCCCCTAAATGATTCCCGGCCTTCCCTGTTCACCCATAAAAATGACAGGGTGTCTGGAGCTCCTTGTCTGGGAAGGCATGGAGCCAACCCTTCTCCTGGGATACTGGGAGGACTCAGGGAGATGGGATGGTGGTGGGAGCATGTCTGCCCCTCCTGTCACCTGTGAGCCTGGATGCTGGCCAAGGTCAAAGCTCCATAATGTTGGGCACTTCTGAGCTGCTCCCAGGAGTCTTGACCAGTCCATTGGCACATGGACAGCTGGGGTGGGGTCTGAGATCACCAGTGTTCCTATTGCAACTTGGTCTCAGGAGGGTGCTGACTGTCCCCACACAGAGCATACATGAGCCTAAACACTGAGGAAGGCTGTCTCCTCAGAGACTGGAGGATTCAGGACCCTGACTGGATGGCAGGCCTCACCCTGGGTGTGACCAGGCTGATCATGCCCCCCAGGCCCTTGGTTTCCTTTCCTATGAAATGGGGCCATTACACCCATGGGGAATCCTGGTAGTTTGGAAGAAAGTACAAAATATTTATGTGATTGAGAAACCAGAACCCAGTCAGGACACATAGGGCTGGTGGAAACTGAATCCCTTTCAGGGACCCTTGTCCTGAGCACCCAGCCAAGGCTGCCCCTCACCCCTATTTTCCCTCTGTGGAGGCTATGTGCTCCTGGACTCATCTTTGGGCACTCAATGACCAGGGGAATTAGGCCTGCCGGCTGTGTTGTGGGAGTTGATTATGTGAGTTCCACTAGCCCACCCCCCTCTGCCTGCTGCATGGCCTAGGGCAGGGTCTGGATCCATGGGGCCCTTGGTGAGGTGACAACACCCAAGGCGAAGGACCCTGGCTAGAAGTTGTGATATTGAGAGGGGACCCTGAAGGCAGGGAGGAAAAACCCTCCAGCACTCCATATATGCACTCCCTCCCAGCCATCTGGTGCAAAGCAGAATGAAGCTCAAGCCCCAGCCAGCCTTGAGAGTGTTGGCAGGACTCAGGTGTGTAGAGCCACTCAAGGTCAAAAAGAGAAACAGCCATGCTGTGCAATTCATTCCCAGAGCCCCCAACTGGGGCAGGGGCCCCTGGAGAGGCTGGGTGTTCTCACTGACAGCCTCCATGCTCAGCAGCAGGCAAGACAGCTTTGCCCTCTGTGCTTATGAGGTAGACAGCATCTGGCCAGTTGTTGTCAGCAGGGTGGCATCCCCAAAGGTCCTGAGCCCTTGGCCCTGAATCAATGGCTCAGGTCCCCTCACAGCTTGTGGAATCCAGGTGAACTCCAGAAGTGTTCATTGTGTGACCACACTTCGTGGTCACACACATGGTAGCCAGGGATGAGCTAGACCCCAATGCCACCCACAACAGCTGGGGGCCTTGTGAAAGCCAGCTGGCCTCAGGCAGGTCAGACACCTGCTCTTCATACCCACCTACCCAGACCAGGGCTGAGACCCCTGCTCTGTTTGCTGTCTCTGTTCCAGTTGGCAGGGTTGGTGAGCCCATGGTTGACCTGCCCTGTGTGCCCAGGGCCTCTGAGGGCCCTGAATGCCACCCTGAGGGTCTGGCTGATCTAGATGGACATGTCCCCAGAATGACATGCATCTGCTGCCCAGTGGAGGAGCAGAGTGCAGGGCGGTCTTGCTCAGACACTTGGTTTCCTGCCTTGGAATGAAGGCAAGATGTCATTATGGTGGCGGGCAAACCATCAGCAGGCTGTCTGCCAGCGGGGCAGGCAGGTCAGTGGCCAGGACCAGTTGGAGGGCTTGGTAGGTTGGTGCTTCCAAACACCAGAGTGCATGCCTGTGGGTGGATGGCTGTGGAGTGTAAATCCTGGGTCCCTGAACAGAGGTACATCTCCCCCAGCCCAGGGCCCAGGTGTCAAGAGTATTTGGCATCAGGTAATCTATTGCTTTCCACTTCCTCTTGC
>JAJEJO010053205.1:0-23555 GCA_020662805.1 Glaucomys volans | reverse complement strand
CCTCACCCTGTGCAGACACCTGTCCCGAATGCTAAGAGCAGTCTCCATGTGCCCTGGACGCTGCACCTCCTTCACCCTGTGCAGACACACCTGTCCCGAATGCAGTCTCCACAGCCCTGGACGCTGCACCTCCTTCACCCTGTGCAGACAACTGTCCGAATGCTAAGAGCAGCCTCCACGGGCCCTGGACGCTGCACCTCCTTCACTACTTCGCCTCCCTGCCACCCTTGGTCCCCAGGGCTCGGATACGCTGCAACGGCGGAACGCGAAGCCGGGTCCCAGCGGCGGACTGAAATTCCCTGGACAATGCCGTCCTGGGCAGGGGTCCGCCGCCAGGAAGCTCTGCAGATCAGCCAACAGCCACTCGCACCCGCCAGCGCCTGCGCCAATGGTCTCTCAAGTCAGCTGAGGGCAGAAGGCACAGGGCAGAGGGCAGGCGCGCTGCGTGGGCGGGTCCAGCAGATTCGCGCCTGCTCAGGATGGGCGACCTGGGGGGCTGTGGAGGGGGGCTTGGGATTTTGCGCTTGCGCAGCGCAGGCGGCTTGGGCGGAGCTGGGATTCTGGGGTTTGCGCTTGCGCGTAGCCAGGGGCGTAGGCGGGGCTTGGGCGTTTGCGCCTGCGCAGAGCGGACGGGCTGGGCGGGGACTTGCGTTCGCGCGCTGGCGTGCTGCGTCGTTACTTTTGAACCGGGTGGCGGGAGCCGCGGGTGAGCGCTCGTCCTGGTCGCCGACACGCCATGGCGCGGCAGCTGTCCCGGGAGCAGGGTATCACCCTGCGCGGGAGCGCGGAGATCGTGGCCGAGTTCTTCTGTGAGTCCTGGGCGGGCGGCGGCCTGTGTGGCGGGCCGGGCGCTCGAGCGGCCCCGCGGGCGGAGCGCGGCCCGGAGGCGGCGGGGCGTTTCCCGGCGGAAGGGCCGCTGGTGTGGCCCGGACGCCCCGCGCCGCAGGTGGGCTGGACCGGGAGCCTTCCGGCCGCCGCGGGCCCGCGCAGGTGCGGGCGCTTGTGCCGCAGCGGCTCGCAGGAGCCCAGCAGGGCGCGGTGCCCGGGCTGCTGGCCGCACGTTGCACCCGCCCTGCTCCGCGAGGCGTGCGCAGCGCCTGGCGTTCACCCTGCGCGTCCTCTGTTGCAGCGTTCGGCATCAACAGCATCCTGTATCAGCGCGGCATCTACCCCTCGGAGACCTTCACTCGAGTGCAGAAGTACGGGCTCACGCTGCTGGTGACCACCGACCCGGAGCTCATCAAGTACCTGAGCAGCGTGGTGGAGCAGCTGAAAGGTGCGGGTCCGGTGCTGACCGTCCTGCAGCTGGCGGCGGCGCCTTAGGTGCCATGGAGGAGAAGGAAGTGGTATCCAACCGGGAGCTAAAACGCCCCCCCGCCCCGTAGCGATAAACAGCTTCTTTGCAGCACCCGGTACACCTGTCTCACCTGTAAACTGTTTGCCTGTGGCTTTGTGAACACTCTGCCTGTGATCCAGTAAGCCTTTTATGTCTCAGCATTCTCCTGTGAATCCGTGCTCCTTCTCCACCTGCTTTCCAACTAGAGTCCTTCCTAGTGTTTCTTCCATCTTCCTCTCCACCTGGGATTCTGAGTGCTCATTTTTGCGTGTTGTAAGGTGTTTCTCCCCATTTGCTTTTCCAAAATATTACTTCCTAAAAGTACTTAGTTACCCTCTTTGTTTTTTCTTTTGAATTCTTAAAATTCATTGATCATCATCGCATTCAGATTGTCTTTGTTTCAACTGTACCTTCGTTTTTTATAGTATAGTTCTGTACTGATTTCAGTTTTAAATTGGTCTTCAGTGATTGGCCACCAAACTGTTGGTGTGTCTCTTTCAAGCTGCATTATGCCCCAGGTGAGCTGTCCACCCTCCCATCACATGTGCAGGATGGACTCCCCATACTTGTGCAGGCTGGGGCTCCAGACTGACAGACAAGGGAAGGTGTGGGCGTATTGCCTAGGATAGGTTTTTCTCAGGCGTAGCACTGCTGACATTTGGCCTGCACATTTCCTTAGTGTGGTGTGCTTTCCTGTGTATTTTGAGATGTTTAGCACCATCTTTGGTCTCTACCCACCAGATACCAGTAGCACATCCCCTAGCTCTGAGAACCAAAGGAGAGTATTGCCAGATGTGCTCTGGGGAACCAAGTTGCCTTTTCTTGGAAACATCTGCTCTGCTTGGTGCTGTCAGAATAGCAAGATTCTCAAGACCTCTATTGGGGTGTGGAGGTAGACCCCATCCTCAGTTGTAAAGAACTGCATCCAGAATGGGGGTCAGGACTGAACTGCCAGTGGTTGTTTGTGGGGCTGCACTCAGGTTATTTGTCTCATTTGCTGGAGAAGGAAGCCTTGCCTAAGCTACGGGGTTTCTTGGGGGTTATTTCCAGTAACGTTTTACCTTATGTCTCTCTAGATCTTTATTTAGCTTTTATTCTAGTTACAATAGAGGAATTGTTCTTCCATAAAGTCAAATTGTAGGTTGTTTTCAATTCCATTTCCTCTATCCTTTGAAGGGCTTTGTCCTATTTCTTCTCATAGTTCTGCTTGTTTTGATCTGAATCCTTTCTGTTGCCTTGGTGTGCTTTTAAGAGTGCATCAGCACTCACTCCAGCTCTCCGTCAGCTCCCCACCCAGTCTCTTCCTTCCCAGTGTGATAGCAAGTCATTGGTATGTGCCAGGAACTGCAGAGCCTTCCGAACAAATCCAACAGGTACTTTGTTTTGTTCCCCCACGGGAATGTTCTTGTTTAAAGAGCTGTTTAAAAAGAGCAATATGCAACAGAGACCTGAGAGGTCCAGGAGCCTGCAGCTCACTCTGAGGCATCTCCTTTTACAACCCCTCTGGGTCTCTGTCGTGTGCATAGCTTCACCAACAATTTTCTTAGGTTGACTCACAGTCGTACCTAATCCAGTTTAGGGTTATCTCCAAGATTGTAATCGTCCATTCGGAAATGTGGTCATCAACTTGGGAGCTCCCGGCGAGTCCCTCCCCTTCCCATATATAATCGTAAGTCTGAACAGTTTCCCCCTCTCTACCAGCTTGCCCTCCTGCTGTCTTCTCTCTCTCTGAGCTACTTAGTGTCCTGGACGCCCTGGCACAGCTCCAATCCACTTTCCTCACTGCCAGGGGGGCAGTTTTTAATACAAGTCTGACCACACCGTGCCCTGCTTCACACCCAGCACAGCGTCCCTGGGTCCTGAGGCTGATTTCTTGGGCTGGCCTCTGTGGCTTTGCATGTAATTCATCTTCCCTTTCTTCATAGAAGTTGTGCTGGATAGCTTACAGCCCTCTGAGGTCACATGCTCCTCCCTTTCAGTCTTTGTAGCCTGTACTTCCTTCCCTCTGTTTTGTATATTTAATGTTAATGTTTAGAGCTAAATCGAATTCTTCTGTCGTCTCTCACGTTTCCCTTTTATGCTCTCATCCTGCGGTATCTTCTCCGTGGCAGCCATCTCAGTTACACTGCCCCCACTCTGTCCTCAGCACCCAGGTTTACCCTGCTGCCCGCACTGAAGGTCTGAACAGTAGCTGCATTCTTGGTAGGGTGGGATTGCTGCAGTGCAATACCAGCAGCAGGCATTGGCTGAGGGTGTGCGTGAGACCTGCGACGGGCTGCTGGCAGTGCCCTGGAGTGTGAGGTGTCTGTGTGTTGCAGATTGGCTCTGCAAGTGCTCGGTGCAGAAGCTGGTGGTGGTCATCTCCAACATTGAGAGCGGGGAGGTCCTCGAAAGGTGGCAGTTTGACATTGAGTGTGACAAGACTGCAAAGGACGACAGGTAAGTAGGACAGGTTATTCCCTCTTTGGTGCATATTCTTTTTGGAATTTTATTACCATGTGAGTTGTGATTATATTGAAGTATTTTCACATAAAAGTATAGTTCATTAGCTATTCAGTTTTCTGAGGAAAATGTCCTTTGCTCATTTTAGTATGTCATGAATTCGTGTGGATGGCATACTTTTGACAGTGGCCTTTAGTCTCGGTGAGTGCATTTGGAACTTGACTATCACAGTGGAATATGCAAAGCCTCGTTGGTGTACTCGATGTGCCATTTAATCAGTTGCTCAGAGGTGCTTTCACCATGGGGGATGATCTAGTCTGTCTTCCAACTTAAGATGTACTTCATTTAATGTCATAAACCTTGTAAGACTCTATAAACTTGTGAAGTTTCCAGACTCCTTACATGGGAAATGTCTCTCAAACTCTGACCCATTTTTCATTACGAAATGTACTTTGCTTTTGAAGCTTTTAATCTAGCTTTTAATCTATTTCAGGATTGTTTTTCTTTCTTTTTTTTTTTTTTTTTTGTAGTAGGATTGAACCTAGTAGCACTTAATCACTAAGTAATATCCCTAATCCTTTATTTTTAATTTTTTATTTTGAGATAGGGTCTTACTAGGTTGCTTAGGGTCTAAGTTGCTAAGTCTGGCTTTGAACTTGATTCTCCTGCCTCAGCCGCCCAAGTCACTGGAACTACTGTGGTCATATACCACTGTGCCCAGCCAGAAAATTTTTTAAACTTATAAAAATACTCTGATATTACGATTTAATATTTTATTTGAAGCAATTGGGTATTAGATATTTAGGCGTTACTCAAACTGCCAAGGTGATTATTCCAATTGAATATATACCACTCATTTTATTTCAATATATCTTGAAGTAGTTTCTAGTCTTCTTATGCTAAATGACCTGAATCCAAGACCAGCCCCAAATGATGTTTGGATGTATGAACAAAATCATCAGGATGCTTCATGCCCACTAGGTTTTAGGTCCTAAGGGCACCTTTGTTCATTTGTGTGTTTAATCTTTTAATGTGTTACATATTTGATTTTGGAATCATTTGATCAGGTGAATACTCCTACTTGCCACTGTGTTAAGTCTCTTGTTGAAACCTAAAATGAATTGGTTGGCTTGGTTTCTTTATAGTGCTCCCAGAGAGAAGTCTCAGAAAGCTATCCAGGATGAAATCCGCTCTGTGATCAGACAGATCACGGCGACGGTGACGTTTCTGCCACTGCTGGAAGTTTCTTGTACGTGTGTCACACCTTCACCCTGACTTCCGTTTCCCTGGGAGGACTGAGCTAGTGCCTGCAGAAGCGCCCCTCATGGCTGAATAGTCAGACCATGCCATGTCCATGGGGCAGCAGTCCTGTGCGTGTGCGTGCTTTCCGGGACACTGGGACGAGCGGGAGAGGAGAGGCAGCAGTCCCTCTTGGAGGTGGCGCTGGGAGTCCTCGCGCTGCTTGTTGGTCTGCGTGTTGCTGTGTGCAGTGCGCGTCCTGCTGATCCAGCCCAGTCTCTCTTGGTCAGACGGTTGCCAGGTGCTCCTCCATGCCAGGTGCTGTTGCGGGCACTGGCGTGCTGGGGGACCCCAGGGTGCCAGCTCTCCTGTGGCTTGTATTCAGAGTTGTCACATGACTGCTCACTGTATCTTCAGGAAAATTTAGGAACCTAAATTTTTCCAAGATAAAATAGAAGAGTGTAGTCTGTGCTGAAGTCAGTTTCCACTGGGGAGAATAAGAGTGATTAGGGACCAGGCTAAACTTCTCATGGTGGGAAGTTCAGAATGTGGCCCTGTGAGAGAGGGAGGGAGGCTGCATTTTCTTTGGGAAAATAGCCCATTTTGATGGTCTTGTCTCCAATTCAGGCTCCTTTGATCTGCTGATCTATACAGACAAAGACTTGGTAGTGCCCGAGAAGTGGGAGGAGTCGGGACCACAGTTCATCTCCAACTCCGAGGAAGTCCGTCTCCGCTCATTCACCACCACGATCCACAAGGTGAACAGCATGGTGGCCTACAAGATCCCTGCCAACGACTGAGGGGAGGAAACTGCTGTGAGCTCAGTGGCCTCCTGGAGCCAGGTCACTGCAGTTGAGGTGTTGTAATCAAGGGTAACTCAGCCGGGGAGCCAGCACCCCCCTGGATGAACTGTGCTGACGGGCCCACGTTTGCATCCGGGACCCAGCAGGGGTGCTGTGAGGACGGTGCACCTTGCTCCAGAGCAGCCACAGGTTTGTTGGGTGCAGCGCGGACCCTGAACATGATCTTGTAGATGGAAAACCTTTTGCTACAAAGCAGATCACTTTTCTAGATTGTTTTGGTCAAGTAATTGACTCAGAATATAAGATATTTGAATATAAAATAATACAGCAACAGCTGTGAAGATCCAGCACCTTTGTTTAGATCCTGACAGTAATGGAAAGCTGCTCCCCAGGGCCTGTCGATCATCATACTGTATAGTTCCCACGTGGAGAAAATGCCGTTTGGTTTTAATATATGTAACTTGAACCGTGAAGTACTGGATGATTGTCCTGTTTAATTCTTAAACGCTCTAAATGCTTACCAATCAAGCTTCAAGTGATGATGGTGAATAAAGTTAAATCCGAATGTTTTAAGTTTGTTGTAAACATCCTGCTGGGAGAGGTGTCGGCCGTTGGGGAGCAGAGGGCGTGGGGCACGAGCTTCCCCTCCTGCTGGACTGCGGGCGGCGCAGCCTTGGAAAGCCCTGCGGTGCTTTCAGCCTGAAGAGCAGATGGCGTTCTCAGCACAGCAGACTTGGGGGTCGCTGTGCCGGCCGGCCACTGGGCGTTACTGCATCAGGGCTTTCCGGCCGTGTGCTTGGTTCACCGGGCGCTGGCGTTGGGCACCGTCCTGAGCCCTGCACCTGTGCTGACTCTCCCCACCTTCACTGCTGTGCAGTGAGTGCCCACTGTCACCCGCTCTCGTGGACCCTGCCGTGCCGAGTGCTGGGATGAGGGAACGAGGCCACAGGGTAGGAAGTGTGCGCAGGGAGCCAGGAGGCACCCAGACAGGCTCACCACTGTGCCTTCAGTGTCCATCCTCCAGTGCACCTTCACTGGGATCCAGCCAGGCCTTGGCCGTCTCCCCTCGTCTCTGCTGGCCAGGTGTTAGTCAGTGTTGAAGGTGAGTGTCGCGAGTGCTGCTGAGAAAGCCATCTCCTGAGAGCTGAAGCTGCCTGAGGTCGCGGGGCCTTTTGGAAGTGGTCGGCCACAGCGTCACTTCCTCATGAGGACAGTGGTCACGCGTGAAGGGAAGGACGGTGAGCCGGCACAGTGGGAAGCCTGGGTTCGAAGGTGTGAGGCTGCTCCTACGCTCACTGCGTTTGCGGGGACCTAGCCGCTGGACCGGCGTGGGGGAGGAAAGCCCAGGCGGGAACTCTGGTCCTCTTTCTGGCAAATATGTTTGGACATTTTTTTTTATGGCAGTGACTTTCCAAAACCATCAAGTGCTCTGCCAATCAGCCTCTTTGCTAATCGCTGGAACCTTTCTCTTTCCCAGAGAGTCACCAGGGGCAGCATTCTCACTCTGCTGATAATGTCACCAAGGCCCGTCCTGTGTGGCAAACCAAGAAATGACATTACCTCGCCTGTGATTTATCCAGTCCTGACTTTCTGCCCGTGAGAGTTAAGTGCAGGCTCGACGTCCTGGGCCTAAGGACTCGTCCTCGTGGTGGGGCCGGAAGTCCTGCCTGCAGTTCACGCCACGGTACCAGCCTGCCCTCCCTGGCCCTCGCCGGCTCGGTGGACTGGCCGTGGGGAGATTTCAAGGAACACGGCTAGTGGCGCGGGGGGCGGAGCCAGGCTCCAGCCCGGGAGCAGCACTGCTGCAGGGGCCCCTGCAGGTCCTGCCCTCAGTGTCTGCAGTGGACGCACGCTGACCTCCCTCAGCCTGATCCATCTCGAGCCCTGGTGAAGTTCTGCTCCCAGTCTCACCTGGGGGTAAGACAGCTCTGGAAATGGCATTTTAAGGGCTGAGCATCGACTGTGGTCATTTCTTCTCAGCCAACATTGTTAGGGCTGAGTCTTTAGATGTTTGTCATCGCATGTTAGTATTTTGGGATAGTGGGGATTGAACCCAGGGGTGCTCCACCACTGAGCTACACTGCCAGTCCTTTGTACATTTTACTCTGAGGCAGGGTCTCGCCAAGTCGCTGAGGCTGGCCTTGACCCTGGGTCTCCCTGCTCGGCCTCCCCCGTCAGTGGTCTCACCGCTGTGGTGCGTTTGGGGAGCCAGTCTGATCTGTGCTGTCCTTAGAGTCAGTGCTCCAGGTAGGAGGTAACACTTGGAGTTGGTGCTTTACTGGTCAAGCTGAGCGGGGAGCTTCCCCTAACCCCAGGTGGACTTGACCTTCCACTTTCCACCACTCCAGGCTCCTCTGGGGAGGCGTCTAAACCAACAGTTGGGAGGCCATGACCAGCCCCCATACCATGTCGAGCTGGAAGCCAAGGGGCCACGTCTGCCAGGCCTCTGTGCCAGACCTGGACTGAATGGGCTTTGCCTTCCGTAGGAAGAGGGATGAAGAATGTCCCAGTGAGCCCATCAGAGTCTGAAAGAAGAGTCCAAATGGGCCTGAGCCCTGCCTGGTCTGGAGAGTCCCAGGGCCATCTGCAACAGCTGGAACCTCAGGGAGTGCTTAGGCCAAGATGGGAACAGCCCGTTGGCTTTTTCCGCAGAGCAAATCCACCCGAAGCGTTTCTTCTCATGACCATCAGCTGGTCAGCAAGGGAGGATGTCCCATGTCTCTCGTTCCAGCACTGGAGGGGCAGCAGCGAGCCAGGCTTCAAAGCTTTCACACTGACATCTTCAGCATCCTGCCAATCAAAGCGGATTTGGCAGGTCACCTTGGAATGGGACCAAGGCCAGTGAACCCTGCAGACAGCCAAACCCGTGGAGACTCGGGTCCCTTATGAAATGGGGCACTATTTTCAAATGACCACACAACATTTTCTCACTTTGAATCACTGGGATTATTTATCACTAACTGAACACAGGTACACAGTTGTCATACCGTAGGGTTTAGGGAATCGTGATGAGAAGAAATGTCTGCGTGCCCAATACAGAGAGTAATTTCTTAAAATAGTTTTGATGAAGGGTTGAATCCAGAGATGCAGAACTGCAGAGAAGGAGGGGTAAATTCTCCCACAGCCAGGAGCCCAGGGCACGGGGATGTCTGGTGGAGGTGGTCCAGTGGAGCAGTCTTGGCAAGCTCTCTGCACACGGCCAGGTAGTCTGAGCAGCTCTGTACCAGGGAAGCCACTCCACTGCATGGCCCGCAGGCATCTCCGGGCCACCTGTATGTCCTCTGCGTCTGACCAGCCCTGTCAGGGAAGTCACAGTGTCTGTACTCGCCCCTCATTTCCTGTGTTTACCTGGCCATGTTGCCAAGCAGCTTGGTCAGATTGAAATCATATTGTCTTGGATTTGACCTCCAGACGTGGGCTGGACAGGCCACACTCCGTCTCCAGGAGAGGAAGCAGACGCCCTTGATCTCTGGCAAGGGGTGTCCCCAGGGGTGCGAGACAAGGAAACAAACCTCTGAAATGGCAGGCTGCTGGCATTGGTGTGTGATGCTCAGCATTTTGTATCTGCAATGCACTGTTCACAATAGCAGTACGGCTCTAAATCAGGCCGCAGGGTCTGGGTTCTAAGTGGAGACCCTCTGCAGGGTGCTTCATACCTGGATGCCTGGCCCTCCAAGTGTGAAGCCTGGGGTCCTGTGAGGTGAGTGACTTGGACCCACACATGCGGCCTTAGAAATGCACTCCATGTGGAGAGACTCCAGGAAAGGATGGAGTCCCAGATAAGTCCTCTGGACCAGGAAGAGCCCCAACACCAGTGCAGGACCATGTGGGCTGAGGGAGCAGGAGGGAGGCGGTCCTAACGTGAAGGCTGCACTCCCTAGGCAGAGGCCCAGAGGAGAGCCCCAAAGCCCAAGGTGGTAGGAAGCACTGCCAGGGGAGAGAATCCACAAGGGCCAAACGGGCCAGTCGCCAGATGAGACGCCAGTCTTCACAACCCCGGGGTCAGGATCTCCCTTTGCACAAGACCAGGTTCAGAGGAGTGCAGAGCGGGCCCAAACCCCAGGACCCGTGGCCAGCTGCCGAGCGCCCAGTGAAAGCCCTGTGTCAGCTCCTCCAAGTCTTGGGATGGAGGGGGGTAAAATGGACGAAAGGCCCTCAAGGGCCTCCTCCCTTGGCTGCCAGTGAGAGTGGACTGTCAGAGGGCAGAGCAGGCTCTCCGCCAACACCCCGGCCACTCCTGGTGTGTCAGTGCGCCTTCCTTGGTCTGATGAGTGGACTTCATTTCAGGTAGCTGTTTGTCATGAGCCGAGGGTTAAACCAGAGGTCTCACAGGCACATAGGGCGTGTTTGCACTGCTGATGTGCAAGCTAGATGAGTCAGGAAGGCCTCAGGCTAGGAGGAAGCAGGGAACCCTAACCACCTCCCAAGGAGCCGCTCAGAGAAGCTGGGCTGTTCTCAGCAGGGGAGCAGGGGCTGCATACTGCGGGCTGCCCTGACCCAGTGTTCCTAAGCCTCTTCCTGCTGCTCAGTCTCTGGAGCTCTGAGGGGCTTTCCACATTTTTGCCTATAAAGAACTCTAGCAAGGTGAGTCAGACGACTCCACGGAGTTCCCGAGCAGAAGAGAAATCCCTGTTCTTTTTCTTTCTGACTAGTGATGCCCGACATGTGTCCAGGATGGCTTACCAGAGGCCGAAAAGGACTCCAAAGCCTGGATCAATAATAGAAATGTCCCAGGCTGGGGTGTCCCTCAGTGGTGGAGCGCTTGCCTAGCCCGGGTGAGGCACTGGGTTCGATCCTCAACACCACATATAAATAAATAAAACAAAGATATAAAAAAAATAATAAAAATGTCCCTAATTGAACAACATGAAATTATTTGCAAATTGCCTCTAATGATCAGCCCACAGGAGTTAAAGTCCAAACTCTGCCATTCCCACGTCTGCAGGTCGGCCAGGGCTCAGCCAGAGGTCTCACTCAGACGCCCGGGCTCCGTCCCGGGTGGGCTCTCATGGAACGGAGCTGACTTCTTCCTCTCCAGAATCAGTTTTGCTCTCCAAGGTCAGTCGTCAAAGGAGGAACTGCAGCTCTTCGCAGAGCTCATCTGTGCTGAGCCCTATTGTCTCTGTCCCCACGCGGAATGGCAGTGAGAAGGTGGTTGTCCCCAGGCAGGGAGCCAGCCCTTACCAGAACCCAGCACGCCTGTGCTTTCTACCACCCAGAACTGTGCAAAGTAGGCCTGTGTTCAAGCTGCCCAGCCTGTGGCATGTGGTGACGGTGGGCAGAACCCACCGAGACCAGACCCTGTCGCCCTCATTCCATTTGGAGAGTTTCCGTTAAATTAAAAGCAGCAGCAATGGCGTTGTATAGGCCTAGAGCCCCCCCGCTTGCTGTTGTAAAGTACTCAGAACAACAGTCGCCACTGGATCATTCTGGTGGCCGAGGCCGCAGTGCGTGGTGCTGCTCTGTGGCCTGCATGCCACGACTCTGGAGCTCTTGGAAAGCAGACGCTCAGGAGGCCTCAGCAGCTCGTGGCCTCCCCGCTGGCAGCGTCCTTGCTCCTCCTGCGGCTGGTTTGGGACACTCCCAGCACCCCCACGCAGCCTTCTTTCTTACGTCCTTAGTGCAGGGTCCTCAAGCCCACCTGCTGTGGCGTTGTCAGAATGCCCTCCCTCCCCAGGCTGAGTCACACCCCATCCTGTGAGTACACCGCGATCACTCACGCCCTGTGACACGCTGGCTGTGTCCCAGCTGTGTGACCTTGAGCTGTGTGGGTGTGCAGGGGTCTTTTGGAGAACAGTCACCAGAGAGGCAGACTTGGCTCACCTATCATCTCAGAGTCTAAATCCTGCTTTGCCAGGATACAAAGCAGCTCAAGGAACTTAACAGTGAAACGCAAGCATCCAGTTTACAAATGAGCAAATGATCGGATTTCTTTTCAGAAGGAGAAATAACACTGCCCAACAAATACATGAACAAATGCTCAGTCCCATTAGCCATCAGGGAAATGCATATGAAATTTCGATTTTTCCTGTAACGCCAGCTCCTCAGGAGGCTGAGGCAGGAGGACAGCAAGCCCCAGGCGGCCTAGGCAATCAGGGAGACCCTGTCTCAAAATGACATTTTTAAAGTGAGCTGTGAGTGTGGCTCCGGGCAGAGTGCTTCCCTGGCTTGCAGGAGACCTGGGTCCAATCCCCAGGGCCAAGGCAAAGCCACACAGCAGACTGGGCTGAGGTCCCAGCTTGCCACAGTAACGCTACTATACAGGCAGACGCTGGAGGGGACGTGCGGAGCAGGGCTGAGGTCAGCGCAGCTGTCCCTGGGAAGAGCGAGCAACCCCTCAGAAGCCCAGAAGGCGTCCCTGCCAGGAGCACATCCAGGGGAGGTCGGCACGCCCGGGACACCTGCACCTCCGTTCCTGCCGCTTTGCCCAGCAGCCCGGTGTGGGGCCACCCGTGCTCATTCACAGGGAGTGGGTGTTTTCCAGTCACGAAGGGCGGGGTCCTTCACGAAGGGAGCACCGAGCTGGAGGACACCCCTCCGCTCAGTGGAGAAGCCAGGCACAGCGAGACGGTGCTGCCTGCTCCCTCTCATCTGTGGAACCCAGGAAGGTGGACCTGAGGTCAACAGCGGCCAGTGCACGACAGTACTGTGTGGGGACGAAGAGGCAGGCTGCCTTGACCAGAGAGGGCCCACGGGCAGTGGAAATGCCACGGCCACGCTGACTAGGATTCCCACGAGCTGATAGACGCGTGAAAGCTGATGGAAGTCTCGGGGGCCGCGGTCTGTATGCCTGCCGTGCCTCTTGGGTTGAAAATGAGAAGCTCCAATAAGGCCCCTGAGGACCAGGGGGCCTTGCATGGCCCCTGCCACCTCTTCAGGGTGTTCACAACTCGTGCCTTCTGCCTGTGTCTCCGTCCAGCCGGCCCTTGGTCCCTGCCTGGCTAGCCCTCCGTCCCTGCAGGTCTCTCCAGTCCAGCCAGCCCTCCGTCCCTGCAGGTCTCTCCAGTCCGGCCAGCCCTCCGTCCCTGCAGGTGTCTCCAGTCCGGCCAGCCCTCCGTCCCTGCAGGTGTCTCCAGTCCGGCCAGCCCTCTGTCTCGGACCCATATACCCAGACTCTGTGCTCCAGCCCAGAGCAGAGAGCTGCCCCTGCCAACGCCCAGGTCTCCACCAGCCAGCTCCACACCGTCCTCCCAAGCTCATTTCAGAGGAGTTGCTGGAAGAAGCCTTCCCTGTGTGCCCCGCACTGTCCCCGCGGGTCACGGTGCAGGTCCCCCTTCAATCTCACATCCCATCCTATTATTTTTATCTGTCTGTTTATGTGCAGGACCTGTGGCGTCCGTGTCAGTGTTAACAGCCCAGCCCGGGGCCAGGGCTTGGGTGCCTTTGGTCACTGAAGGGCTCACATGAGGGAACCACGGTCCCCCGGGGTGGCCTGTTCATGGTGGGGGGTCTTTAAGAGGTGGGACCCAGAGTGGGTTCGACCACCAAGTCACTGACCCCCCAGGAGTCAAGGCTGTTCTCCAGAGCCTGGGAGCCTGGCCACTCTCGCAAGAGGACTGTGGTGGAGACCAGGACTGGCCCTGTCCACTCGGCTTCCCGGCACCTCGTGGTCTCTCTCCCTGCTCCTGCCCAGAGACCAGCTGCCGTGACGTGACTTGGTCCAGAGGGGCCTCGCCAGAGGCCCAGCTGCAGGGACTCCAAATCCGTGAGCCCAACAGGCTCTTCTGATGAAGACCTGGCCTCAGCCTCCTTGATGAAGGACCTGGCCTCAGCCTCCTTGATGAAGGACCTGGCCTCAGCCTCCCTGATGAAGGACCTGGCCTCAGCCTCCTTGATGAAGGACCTGGCCTCAGGCTCCTTGATGAAGGACCTGGCCTCAGCCTCCTTGATGAAGGACCTGGCCTCAGCGTTTACACCAACAGAAACAGATTCACGCCGGGGCGACACCGTTTGGTGGTTACATCGCTGCTGGGGCGCAGTGGATAAGAGACCGGTGACGTGCCCCCACGTGACTTCTCCACACTGCATGTGACCCTGCAATCACCTGGAAAGGTGATTTTTAAAGTCAAAGGGGGAGGCCAGCCAGGCAGCACCTGCCACGGTCAGTCAGGGCGAGAGCCCTAGGACCTCGGCACCACCGTGCCCGGGGCCCTGCCTGCCAGAGCCCCTGTCCTAGGGCCTGGTCTACAGCACTCGGCCAAGTGCCATGGACGAGGCCAGTTTTCAGTTCCAAGAAGTCACTTGGCTCTGCAACTTAGCAAGACCCTGTCTCTAAATAAAACATTAAAATGGTCGACGACGTTGCTCAGGGGTTAAGTGCCCCTGGGCTCAATCCCTGCTGCCGGAAGCCCTCTCTCCAGGTGCCACAGTGCATGGCTGTCCCTGCACCCTGGCGGGGATGGTCAAAGTCGGCCGTTGGTCCCAGAAACGGTCCATCCTGTTTCTCTAAAATACATGAACTGATTCCACCTGGAGCCCCAGCTTCCTGCAGAGCCTCGGTGTCCTCGGCGCCTGGCACAGCCCGGCTCTCCGGGTGGACTGTGTGCCCCTGGGGACACTCTGTGCCCTACCTGGGTCTCCTGTTCTGCTGGGCGCAGTGGCTTTGCCGTCACCACCCAGGTGCTGCTGGGAGCTGCGGAGTGGTCCAGGCTCAGCCCGTCTGTGCGCGCGCCGTCCACAGGAGCAGGGAGGCTTCCGGGCCCCGCGGTCTCCGTCGCCACCTTGCCTAGAGTCAGAGTGTTTACTTAGGTAAGACGAATCGGCTTCCAAAGCCTCCGCTCTCCGAATGTCACGGTTCCTCGAGGCCACCTCCAACCACTTCCTCCCACTCTCCAGGTGTCGGTGTCACCTGTCGGCCATGGCTGGCTCGGGCTTCCTTCTGCTCCAGGGCCTGGTGAGCAAAGCCACCATGGCGTCTCCTTGGTGCGGCGCAGCATTGGAGGTAGAATGCACACGTACTGATGATTGGAAATCCACATTTTAAAGACACGAATGAGATTACAACAGTAAGGAAACGGGAGCTCATCTTCCCTCAGAAATGCGGGCCAGCATCTCTGGAAGGGCACGTCTCACTTCACTCACAAGTGCCCAGCAGCAAGGGCCGATGGGAACGCCACGGTGTAAGGGCTCCTTTGGCATCTTTTTTTTTTTTTTTTTTCGATACCAGGGATTGAACTCAGGGGCACTTGACTACTGAGCCACATTCCCAGCCCTGTTTTGCATTTTATTTAGAGGTAGGGTCTCATGAGTTGCGTAGTGCCTCACTTTCACTGAGGCTGGCTTTGAGCTTGCGATCCTCCTGCCTCAGCCTCCTGAGCCACTGGGATTACAGGCGTGTGCCACTGCGCCCGGCTCCTTTGGCTTCTTAATACATGAGTTAGGACTGCGGGTAGGCACACTCTCCAGATCACGTTCTGTCTCAGCACCGTCATTGACGTTTGCCGTGTTGGAGACACAGCCCCTCTGAGTTTTGAGTGGTCTTTTGGTAGAGCCGTGCCCTGTGTCATCAGCCACAGGAGGGCATCTCCAAGGATGCCAAGCCCGGTCCTCCTAGGCTCTCGGCCCCCTCGGTCCTGGGTGGCAGACCGCCTGCACGACGTGGGGCCTGGCTGCCTGCCTTCTGTGCTGTTTCTCACCTTCGGTCTGAGCTGGCAGAGTTGCAGGTGATGCAGAATCTCAAGCACAACCTTCCGGTTCCTTCCCTTGCTCCTTTTTCTCCAGCATAGCCATCTGGGGACCAAGGCCTTCAGTCTGTCCTTTGCTCAGGCACATCATGGTGGGGCATGTGACTTGGGTAACAGGTTGGACTGGACAGGACACACAGAAGCCAAACAGAGTGCCCTGTAAAGTCTGGAGACAGCAGGGGACAGGACTGTGGTCAGACCCTTCTCCCTAGTGAGGGCACAGCTGTGATCTCTGGCTGCACAGGCCACTGGGAAAGGGAGGTGGCTGCCCTGGGACCCCAGTCCACTCCTCAGAGAGGCGAGGCTAGGTCTGGTGCTCTACTGGAGGACCCCTCTCTCCCCGGTCACTCTGGCGTTGGCCATTGGCGTCCCTGTCCTGAGCCTGGCCTGGGCGAGTGGCACCTTGGTGCCCTCAGGTTGAGGTGGCGTCACTCACAGAAACCAAGCAAACTGAAGTCAGAGGTTTTCTCTGAATTTTAAACTTGTTATTGGTGCATTGTGTTCATGCATAAGGGTGGGTTTCGAGTAACTTGTCCAGTTAAGTGGCAGAACCAGGAGCCTGTCCTGGCCCCTCGCCCAGCATTGTGAGCATGGCCAGTCCTGTGGGCACGTGACACACTTGGGGTCCCAGAAAAGCCACATGAACTGGTCCTGGGGATGTTTGGTGAAGTGTGCCTCCGCCTCACGACTTGCCTCCTCTGTTGGCGTGAGTGGAGCGGGTTCATGAGGCGGGCGGTGCCTGGGGCGCGGGCGCTCCTTGCCGAGCAGCAGGGACCTGACAGCTTCCGGGTCAGGACACGTTTCTCTGGAAGCCTCTGTGCGTCTGCGAGTCTGGCAGCAGCTGTGGGGGGTGGACGTCGTTCTGCGTGGCGTGTCAGGGAGTCACGGGAGCATGCCACCTGGGGTCCCACCACACATCCAAGGACACACACCGTTGTCCACGGAGATGCCTCTGGTGACAGCGCCCCAGAGTGAAGGGCAGCGCTAGAGGGGAGGGGTCAGGCTGGCCACGTCAGGGCGGCCGTGCTGTAGGAAGGCCGTGCTGGACATTCAGAAGCCAGACAGGACACCTGTGAAAGGAGGTGACCATGGGAGCGATGTGGACCTGCTCCTGAGCCCGCGATCACATCAGCTTCAGGAAGCGTTGCAGGTGGGTGGGCGGCAGCGGGCAGGAGGCCTGCGGTGGGGGGCTGCCCGGAGGCTGAGCAGCTCGGCTGTCCGGCAGTCCCCAGGCCTAGGGCAGAGGAGCTCGCACACCGCAGGCCACGGAGGCTCAGAGCCTGGGGCGACAGACACTCCTGGCCACGGGTTCTCTCTGGGCCATCACGGCGAGCAGGAGCTGGGTGGGAGCAAGTGAGCGGTAACCGCCGCGCGGGCTGACGGTCAGGCTTCTTCCCCAGCCTGGAGCAGGGGACAGTCAAGACACTCTTTCAGGAATGGGGTGTCAGTGGGGCTCCAGCACTGCCAGGACGCCTGGGCACCACCCACCCACCGAAAGACACCTGCTGCCCCGTCCCGGTGGGTCCCGCACGGGCCCCTGCAGCCCCACGGAGCAGAGGAAGGTCTGGCGGCGGGCCCTGCACCCTGCCCCGCAGCGTGGTCATGTCACCCGAGGACACAACTGCTGGAGACGGGCCGAGGCCAAGGCAGCTCAGAGGAGGTGCCACAGCTCCTCACGGTTCCGCAGAGACCCAGGCGGCCTTGGGGGCCGAGCCCCTGCTCAGCGTCCCCGGGCAGGCCCAGGCCCCGCTCTCCTGTGGAGTAGTGTTTCGAGTGCTTAGGCAGCAGGTTCATCCCTGGTATATATCACCCTTCCATCCCGACAGAATGCGACAATCGAGAGCGACACTTTGGCCTGTGCTCTTCAAATCGTGGTTTAGATGGCCCTGGGCAGCATCACCGAGTGCCCAGCATCTGTCCAGAGGGGAGTGTCACCTGGATGGACCCCTTCATCACGTTGGTGCGTGCCGGGCACTGCCCCAGGCCTGGCCCCTCTCGGCGGATGGGGCAGCTGTGACCACCAGGCTCCACTCACAGATGGAACAAGGAGAGACTCGGGGCTCTGTGTGCCCAAGGCCATGCTCCAGGGGAGCCGCAGGCCAGAGGACAGGGCCCTGTGACCGACTCCGACACTCGGCTCTCCTATGCGGGGCCCAGGGCGTGAAGGCGACCAGGCTGGTGCCTCAGCAGCTCCTGCAGGACCTCGAGCCTGACCCCAGGGAGCCTAGGAGAGGCGGAAGGGGGGGAGGCTCGCTGGCGCTCGCGGGGCGAGGCCAGAGGCTGCCCTGGGCCTAGAGAGGGAGAATGGGTGGCTGGAGAGGGCACGCCACAGGGGCCTCTGGGCTGAGGCTGTGATTCAAAAGTGTCCACGATTCCAGAACAGTTAGAAGGTTCCAGAGTAGGAGCGTACAACGGATTGGTGGGAAGAAAATGCCTTTAGAGGCTCCAGAGCGTCCCTGTCCACCTCGTGCCTGCAGCCCAGCTCTGGCGTGGGCACCGAGGCCTGCGCTCCTCCCCTTCCCTCCCCACAGGACACGCTCTCCATGCACCAGGGGGCTGCTCCCCGGGGCCTCCTCAGAAGGCCCGCCAGGCCAGCCTGGGCGCCTGCAGAGCGCTGAGGCGGAAGGACGCGGCCCCGTGGACCTGGAGGCCGACTCTGTCCTGGCGGCGGGTCTGTCCTGCAGGGAGAGGAGGCTAGCACTCTGGGCCCACACGCCTGGGTCCCTCGGGGCGACAGGCTGCCAGGGGGCTCTGAGGAAGAAGCCGCCTTGTCTCTGAGACCCTGGGCGATAGGCTGTGTCCCTCGTCAGCTCGCTCGCCCTCCCGCTCCCTCCTGAGCGGCCAGCGTCAGTGACCCAGAGCCGCCGCACACGTGCCCTCACAGCACCCGCTGCAATCCTGACCGCCGCACCTCCCAGCAGAGGCAGATCCGCAGGACGCCTGCCCGCCGTCCCCTCCACAAGCTGGGGGTGACGCCCTCCTGCCCTCCCGCAGCCCCCCGCAGCTTCCTCACTGCTCTTCCCAGGCCCAGGCCACAGCGGCAGGAGCCAGGCCTCCCCGGCCCCCGCTGGGGGTCTGCCCTGGTGGGGCAGCAACCAGGGTTGAGTCACTGGAAACTTCCCTAGATTTATACAAGGAATGGGAGGGTTTGAGAGGAAGGACTGAACCCATCTGTGGGCGCTTTCTACGAGGGGAAGCGGCACCCCAGGAGAGCACAGCGAATCCCAATTGCTCGCAGGCCCCTTGCACAGCCTCCCCCACCCCCTCTTGCCGAGTCCCCACCAGCAGCTGGCGACCTGCTAAGCATCATGGATTCAGTGATCTCTTATGGCCACCAACCACGGCCAGGCTGGGCCACAGTGCCTCCTACCACTGCAGCAGGCTTGCTGGGCCCTCCGCAAGGCACGCACATGAAACTGACTCCGGAGTCGCCATCTTCAGGCTTCCAAGCTTGGCCCTAAAACACCACGTCAGGTAACTGGCCAGCTGGCCTGACCCAGGAAGGGAGGTCCCATCAGGACCACTCTGGATTCTCCATGACCCAGGAAGGGAGGTCCCATCAGGACCACTCTGGATTCTCCCATGACCCAGGAAGGGAGGTCCCATCAGGACCACTCTGGATTCTCCCACGAGCACTGGCTCAACAGCGAAGCCCTTGGCGATTGTGCTTGGGCACCCTCTGGCTTCAGCACCTCGCTCTCCAGGTAGCCTGCAGCACAAGGTGCCGGGAGGAGACACGTGCTCCAATGCACCAAGTTCAGCACAGCTCAGACCAGTGCTCCTGGGCCCTCCTGAGCACCCTGCTCAGCCTGAGTGCCTTCCCTCCAAACCCTAGGACCACTCATGACAAACAGAAAGCAGGGTGCCCACCAGGACGGCTGCTGTACCATACTAGGACTGCCACTGTGTCCATCATCTCTGTCCCCAACACTAATGGTGGTCACCAGACCGTAACCGCGGCGGCTGCCTAGGCCGTTACTGAGCTAGTCCAATGAGACCATGGAGCCAGGCACACCTTCGGAGCTAGCGAGCTGACTGACAGCCTCTTTTCATTCTTGCACAAAAAAAGTCAAAGCTTCACAAATATTAATAGGCCCAATTTTATGGTATGAAGACTTGTTAATCAGCTGTAGAAAGTGACACGTTTTCCTGGACACCATTTCTCCAGTCCTGGTACCAGAGTGCCAAAGTTGGGGAGGATTATTTACTCTTTGTGGAGGGGTAGGTACGCCCAACCCGAGGGGTCCTAAGGACTAAGATGCAGGTACTGTTGGAGAATGGGTGCCATCCATCACCGAGCTGCAGACACGTCAAACTTGCATTTCACACAGGAGAGAGAGGAAGAAGAAGCTGTTCCGAGCACCTTCTCATGAAACAGACACAGCTCAGGTTGGAACGCACAGCCCTTGCTTGACATGCGGGTGCAAAGGCGTGAGCAGTCAGCTCATTTGTTCCAGAAGCTTTCTTACTAGGAATTGGAAGCACTGTGTCTGTTTCCATTCAGGAGAAGAGCAGGTTTCAGCAAGATTTATCAGTTACCTTGTCAGTTTATCCTGGTTTGCTTAAATGCCCACAAAATGGAAGCTTTGGAGGCCTGGAGAAGACTCCCAGATGACTCCTGGTGTTGTCGAAGAGAGGGTGCAGGTCAGCAGAGCAGAGCGGTGGCCTGTGAGGGCCACCTGCAGGCGTCTGTGAGGGCAGTGGGACTGAGCGGAGGTTGCCAAGCGAATGTCTTCTCTGTAATTCCTGCAACAGGTGTGTTTCCCATGAGAATAAAAATGCATTTTTCTATGTAAGGACTGTCTCTGAAATGTCCAAGGCAGCATATTTACACCCCATCACCGTGATAAGTGGCTTGGTGTCAGCGATCTAGGGAGCAAGGAGAAAATGGCCATCATCAGGAGGTAATGTGCAATTCACCCTGGGAATGATTCAAAGCCACATCAAGGCACTCTGGAAAAATCAGCTTGCAGAAGGTCTTGGAATAATACATACCAAGCTCTGAAAGGAAACGGATGCCGGCCAAGAATACTGTACCCAGCAAAATTAAGCTGCACAATTGATGATGAAATGAAAACCTTCCATGATAAACAGAAGTTAAAAGAATGCACAACTAGAAAACCTGCACTAGAACATTCTCAATAAAATATTTCATGAAGAAGAAATGAAAAATAAAATTGAAAATCAGCAAAGGGAGGAAATACATTAGAAGAATAGCCAATCAAAGGAGCAACTAATTCAAACTAAAAACCAGAAGTAAATCAAAATGGAAGGGAATAAAAATCATTTTTCAATAATAACATTGAAGGTAAATGGCCTAAACCCATCAATCAAAAGACGTAGACTCAGCCGGGCGTGGTGGCACACGCCTGTAATCCCAGTGGCTTGGGAGACTGAGGCAGGAGGATCGCGAGTGCAAAGCCAGCCTCAGCTACTTAGCGAGGCCCTAAGCAACTCAGTGAGACCCTGTCTCTAAATAAAACACAAAAAAGGGGCTGGGGGTGTGGCTCAGTGGTTAAACACCTCTGGTTTCAATTCCTAGCACATAACAACAACAACAAAAAAAGACAGACTGGCAGGTTGGAGTAAAAACAAGACGGACAATATGCTGTCTTCAAGAGCCTCACCTCACAGGCAGAGACATCCACAGACTGAAGGTGAAAGGATGGCAAAGGCATATGGTTCACATGATCTTGTAAACAAGAGGAGTTTCCATCCTCAGATAAAGTGGACTTCAAGCCAAAGTTAATCAGAAGGGACAGGACACTGCGTACCACTAAGGGAACGATACATCCACAAGACGTAACAATCGTGAACATTTACACCCAAACAATGGAGCATCTATGCACATCGAACAAACCCTTCTCAGCTTCAAGAATCAAATAGACCACGACACAGTCACACTGGGTGGCTTTAACCTGCCTCTGTCACCACTGGATGGATCCTCCAAACAAAAGCTTGATCGAGATGCTACAGCCCTAAAACCTACACTTGGTAATTCAGACTTCAGACACGTATGGAATATTTCACCATCAGTGACTGAACGCACGTTCTTCTCAGCAGCACCGGGATCCTTCTCTAGTGCGGACCCTGTTGTGCACCCTGTCTCATGTGTTGGCAGGCGATTGTAATATTACCTTAATACATTGTGGCATCTGTAGGGGTATTTTCATACTCCCTTTCCATTGATATTTATATGTTCTTGCTTTTTTCTTGATTAGACTTTTTTTTAATAACTTTTAGCTGTATTATTTCTTCTCTATTTCATATATTTTTGTTCCTACTCTTATTTTCTTCTTCCTACTTCCTACTACTTAAAAATAATGTTAATCTAGCTTCTTTCTAATACAAGTACTTTATAAATGTCCATCTGAGTACTATTTCATCCCCGAGATTCTTGTATTTTAAGCTTTTTTATCACTTAGTTCAAAGCACTTTTTGCTGACTTTTCTGGTGCTTTCTTCCCTGACCTGTGGGGTATTTATACGCATGCCATTTAATTTTGAAGTAGTCGACATGTGGGAGTGGGGTTCTGTATTTCTTAAGATGATTGATTTCTTATGTAATCAAGCATGCAGGAAACATTCTGCAAGACTTCAAATTTAAAAAAGTAAAGGAAATCTTTTTATATTGATTGTACTGGTTACATATATGTGAAAACTGATTGAATTGCATACTTCAAATATGTGCATTCTATTGTACTTCAGTCTCACCTCAGTAAAGCTATGAAAAAAAGACAAGGTCAGCTTGCAGTTACAGTCCATCCACTACAACAGCAGCCGGGCCCGAGCGTCTCATCGGGCGCCTGCACAGAGCCAGTGCTGCGACAGGTGTGCCTCGCCCTGGTGAGAATCGTCACCAGGGAATCTGACCTGCGTGCAGGACGAGGGCAGGGAAACCAGTGGCCCAGGAGAGACTTCAGACGACCTCAGGCTCCTACAGCCACAGGCCAGAGAAGGCGCGTCTGGCAGGAATGGAATTAGTGGACGCGTGGAGCATTCGCGCCTGGAGTGAGTTGTGCAGACAGCGGGGGCCAGGATGGGGCTCCTGAGGGGCCTCCGGGAGTGCCACACAGTCCATCTGCAGGCCACCCAGCCCCGTGGCTGCCAAAGCTGGGGTGTGTGGCCCCAGCCTGCTGTGCCTGCCCGCCTGCAGCTCCGTCCCGAGGACCATGGCACCAAGAAGGCGATGCACTCTCGCCCCCACGCCTGGCGAGCAGGATCTGCTCTTGGAAGGGAAGCCCAGGACAACTCCAAGGCCCAGTGCTCCCAGCACACACCTGAATTCCCTCGCTGGAGGTGGCAGGGCCATTTGTCCTGGCTTGGAAGGTAGGTGTTTGCAGGGAAATGGCTTCTCCCCGACTCTGAAGACAGAACACCATCTTGACTATACCCCAGAGAGGAAGGCAGGGAGGGGACAGGAGAGTGTGGGCGTCGGTGTCCACATGGAGAGGTGCCACCCTGGCCTGCACCGCGAGGGGTGGGCAGCACTGGCACGGTCTCATCTGAGCATGGCGGGTGGTGTGCCCGGTTCCACTGGTCACTGCTGATGTTGGCTGGGTGGCCTGCAGGAGGGGCACGAGTGTCCCTGGGCACTTTGACTTTTCTGGGCCAGTTGAAGCTCCTTCAGAGAAGTGCTTGTCACCATCACGATAGCAAATCCCTGAGATAAATAGCTCATAGAGAGGAGGGGGCTACTTGGGCTTATACTTTTGGAGGTTCCAGTTTGGGACTGACGGTCCCCCTTGCTCTGGGCCTGTGTCAGCCAGGAGGCTGGGAGTGCATGAAGGCTGAACAGCTCATAGGCAGGAAGCAGAGACAGGAAGTGCTGGTCAGATCCCTGCAAGGGCATGTTCCAGTGGCCTGGGACCTCCCACCAGGCCCACCTGCTAAGGTCACTTCCCATAGCGCCACCACAGGAACCAAGCCTCCATCACATGGGCTTTGGGGGACTTTAAACATGTGAATGACAGCACATGTGACCTTTGTTCCTGAAATGAGAAAGCCGGCAGGTTCCAGAACATCCTAACGTAGCAGCTCCAGGTGAGTGGGA